>CM018909.1:15898623-15901123 GCA_009663005.1 Actinidia chinensis | reverse complement strand
CGAGTTTTTGTATGTAAATTGAGACAATGAGTCACACAGTAAACTTCTCCTGACGCAGTTCAGTTCTCACTGTTGTGTCCATTTTGGCCGGATCACTCTTCCTGGTTCGTGCAAGATATTTTCTCGAAAATTTGCTTCTCAAATTTTCAAAGAGCGGCTTCCACTTCATACTACATAGGTGACTTTTTTCATGGATATTTTATTATACCATCCTGACTCACAGCACAAAAAACCATTAAAAAACTAATACTTACCTATCAACAAATCACTGTTGATCATGGAATGGGTATAAATTTGTTCCACAGTGATATATATAGATATACGCAAGTAGGTTGTCCCATTGAACCTTAGATCTTGGGATCTCCAGTCAACTGGTGGGGTTCCTTCACGATATCTTTTTTTCGTCATAGGTTTTAAACCCATTCCTTTCGATGTTGATCAACTAACTCTCGGGTACCCCTTGTAGCGGGATCCGCAATATTATCGATTTGACCTCACATAGTCAATAGTGACAATCCCAATTGGGAGAGTAGTTATCTCGCATTTAAATATATTAAACTCAAATTATACAACAGAATACTCCAACTGGGATAAAAGCCTTCCCCCATCGTGGATAAGTGGAGGATTTATATCTATAGGAGTCTGTGCCACATTTGAATCAGACTTATTGAATTTCTCCAGAATCTTAATCAATATAGTAAGTTGAGACAACCCAGCGTTAGGATGTTGGTGATTTTACACCATAATCACATTGCTACGGGCACATATTCCTTCACGTGGTGATTCATATTCACATCATTCTATATAGAATGAATTGTCAAAATGTCATCATTTCTCCTTTAGCAAATAAATATAATAGTTATTTATACAATATCTATGAAAGTAATAAATCTTTGTTCGCATTGGGTGTTAAAAATACTTCAAATTACACACATCGGTGAGATTAACTCAATGGTTCAATATTCTTCAACCGAATGAGACAAAGACCCAGTTAACTTTGTTTTCAAACACAAGTCTCACCCTTGTGATTTATCTTTTGCCTCTATCGAGCAGAATACCGCATGTACAGGGCAACACAACACAGGTCGTCGGGCTGGCGATGGAACAGGTTTTTTCAACTAACAATCACTTTAGGCCGACCACAAATGACCCTCTCGTTCAAGTCATCAATGACAGACTCTTAGCCGAACAATAATGGTATTCCTTCGTGCAAATCAGAAGAAATCGAAGTAGCATCATGCATAAAACCGAGTTCAAGTAGATTACTCAGATTATTGATCAGTTTATTTTCACAAAGGTCATTGCGATAACTGCCTAAGGCCGTCGCCCTGAAAATCAACAACTGATCAAAGTAAACCACGCACGGTTGACCACCTAGGGATTAAAATAATAATCTCCTAAAATTGAGTTAAAACTACAATTTCTTAAAATCGAAATAAAAATCTTTAAAATTGTAATTACCAAAAATAGGAGAAAAAATGATTAATTTCCTTTCTCCAAAATCTGCGGGAAAATATGTAATTACAGAAAAGATTGGGGTCATTTCTGTAAATTCTAAAAGTTTTAAAATAAATAAATAAATACTCTAAAATTTGGCTAAAATAGAATTTATTTATTTCCATTCACTGTATAGAGGATATAGAGTGGGCTTTCCCTCTCTCTCTTCCTCTTTTATGTGTTTGTCGAATGGCCATAAAGGACCAAAATCAAAAACTGACATATATCTGGGACTCTCTCTAAACTGTATGTAAATTAAGAGAATAAGTGGGTTTTCCCCTCTCTCTCTCTCCTCTTTATGCGTTTTCTAATGCATCAAAAGGACACAAAATCAAAACTGCATTATATCTGGGTCTCCTCGCAATTGACCCCTTCCCTTATCCCCTTATGAATAGAGCAGAGCCACAGTTCCCACCATAGCACCACTCTCCGATGAACTTCAAAATACAGTTTTTTTTTCTTCACAGAGTTACAAGAAAAAAAAGTTTTCTCTTAAAAACTGTAATCATTTCCTGTAACTGTTTAAAATCGAAATAGCTAAAATATTTTTTTTTAAATTGTTGTTTTTAACAAAAACAACTCTAAACGGGGCCAACAAGAAAAAGAAAGACCAAAAAGTGTGGACACCCTACAGTTTGAACTCTGTTCTATGTAAGCCAATTACCCAAATTTTTGGGAGTTAGACGCCAATATTGCCTAGGGATAATCACATAGTTGATTGAACCCAAAACACCTCTAATTAAAATAAGCAAAAGCCTTGTTACATAGAAAAATGACACATCTGGTCAAACGAAATCTAAGTAAAATAGCAAAAGCCATTGTTTACATAGAAAAATAGAACAGTACAATCCAAAGGAAGCAATCTCATCAGCATACTTTACCAACAGGGAGCTTGATACAGTTTCTAAAATGAACCAGTTTCTGAATCATGAACAATTTTCTATTCTGAAGAAAAAAAAAATTCTTCCAATCAGACACTAGATGCTTCTGGCCACGTTTCAAA
>CM018909.1:15821123-15828623 GCA_009663005.1 Actinidia chinensis | reverse complement strand
ACAATAGCAAATGAAGAGAGAGAGAACCAGAACAAACCACATGGTGGATCTTACACTGGTAGAAACTCCCAAAACAACTTATTTAAGAGCATCGTTAAGGGATTCGGGTCCCTGCGTGACCCAACTCATTGTCGGATTGTCGAGACTTAAAATGAAATGACGTCATTTTGGAATGAGTATATTTGAAAATAAAACGACATCGTTTTGTTTGGAATTTATTTTGCTCCCGAGAACTCAAATCGACGTTGTTTTAAACTTCTTGCCGGGTTGCAGGGAGTTGGCTCCACACAAAAAATCCTCACACTATATTTAAACTTACCAAGCTATTTTAAGTTGCGTTCGGCTTGTTATAAAGCTCGGTTCAAATCGGTTCGATGTCTAAATAAGCTAGACTTTAAAAAAATTTGAAATTAACTTAATTTTCAAACCAATTTTGACCAAGCCATTTACATGTTGGAAAAAATAATTCGGCAAATACATAATTTTAAATAATAATTTTATTTATTTAAAATAAATTAAAATTACATAAATTAAATGTCGAAATTAAAATACAATATCTGAAATTAGAGATACAAACAGAAGATTGTGTCAAGTCCTACTATCGCAATCTCCTTAAGCAAGATTCGCCACCTACAGAGGGTGTTGTATATTTTTGTCGACGTCTTGCTGAACCGCAAACTACATGAATACATCTGTAGCAGTCTTGGCGACCATGATAAAATGTCTGTCTCTCTTTCTCTCAAAAAACTCGAAATGTAAAAAATATATTTTTTTATGTGTTTTTTTATCTCTAAACAACTCATCTATTTATAAATAAAAAACATGATGTTTTAATACAATATAACTCTCACCATAAACCCCATCATGAGGTAGTTATGGCTGCCATCATAACTGCTATTAGGGGTTATTTATGACACAATAAACCCAACTTTTAGGGTTGTTTATGGATGCTTTTTTGGGTTGTTTAACAACTCTTTTGGAAGTTGTTAAATCATCTTATTTTGGACTTTCATCCACACTAAATTTACAATATTACAAAGCTCCATAAAGTTACACTACTAAAAAAACAAGTTACTCAAACTTGGCAAATGATCGACTTGATAAAAATAAAGGCTTTAAAGAGTCTTGCTAAGCACAATCAATGAGCGGTGGTTAAGGAATATAAAAAAATAAAAATATATTGTCGTTCAAGACAAATTATAATACATTGTCACATATTCTTATATACTTTTCAAAATACTTTTTAAACCCCAACTACCGTCTAAGTATTTTTCTTGCACACGGCATATATAATTGAAGTATGTGAAGTGTCATATCAGATTGACAAAAAACAAACGGGTAACGCTAAATAGTACCCAAATCTGATCTCTATGGCATTACACGTAATCAGATTAGCAATTAAACCTCTTTTTGTCTAAGTTTACTTTGTGATTTTTGATTAAAATAGTCCAATTTTTTTGGCTACGGTATTTTTTTTATAGAAAAAAAAAGACATTATTTACTGAAAATCCTACAGATTCTTTTGCACCACAAACAAAACAAGTAATTTTTTATCCCAATTTTCACTTTTTACTTAACTTTTTTTAACTAGCCCAAACATCACGTTATCAATAGAAAAAACAAGAAAAAAGCATTCTCATCATACATTGTTGGGCCAGATATAAATTAGTGGGCCTGCAGGGCAATTTAAGTAAATTTCCTAACAGTGATGGACTAACACTACACAGCCAGTTAAGGGCCGGGTTTTGAGGGTTTGATTTTAATCCTTGTGATTTACAAGCCGATCCTATTACCATCAACTTATAGGCCTCGTTTGTTTGTCGGATTAGAGAAAGAGTCTCCGGACTACTTTGACTAATGAAGGCAAAAAAGTAATTTCATCTTTAGACTTAGTCCCGGATAAGAAGTCTCACCCCCCTCTCGCATATGCGAGATTCTTTGTCCGCTCGGACTACTTGTCTAGAGTTACTTTTTGCAAATAAACGCAAATTAGACTGGATTCGTTGTCCAATACCGCTTAGTCCGAAAACAAACGAGACCATAGTCATAAAAATTGTAGGCACTTTCAAATAGACGGTAAAGCCCTTTATTTGATTTTGTCAATACTATTGACAAGTGAAGGGCTAATGCACGCAAATGTAAATTTAAATTGTTTATTTTATAAAATAAAAAATATTTTTTTTTATGTTTATTAATATTCAAAGAAACTGATTTCAGTACAAGACATAGGAGATAAATAATTTGAATCATCCACAGAAGTATGAGTTCAGTTGTGGGTCCAAAAGGGGATGTAGAGAGAGACTTGCCAAAAAAAAAACTTAGAGAGAGAGAGAGAGAGAGAGAGAGAGAGAGGAGAGAGAGAGAGAGGGGGCAATCAAATGGGTGAGATTGGTTGCAAGAGAGATGAGCACCTCTACCGAAGATTACCAATTTAGTCACGAAGTGATTGTGGGGAGTTGTATCTGAAGGTTTTCTTTCGTAAATAACCAAAGAAGAAGGCATTTTATTAACTTTTTTTTTCTTCTATAAATGTCCTTCAGTTCATACTTCACTGGTTACTTGCTTTGTTCATTGGATTTTGTTAAGGTCTCATTTTGAATTAAAAACTACATAGTTTTTATCTGGTATAAATGTTTGGAATGCACCTGTAGATTAAATATTTTATATTTATTTTTATGATATAAACTGTTCATATTATACATTCAATTGTGAAAAATTAATATCGTAAAAAATTGTGTTAATCAGATAGAAATCAATATCCATATAGTGTTATTTTATAATTTAATAAATAAGTGTGAAACACAAGATTATACTTAATTATTTTAATTATAAATTAATATTAATTGATTATTGATTTATATTCGATCAATGTGATATTTTGCACTATTAAAACTCTTGAAGTGATTTACCATATCAACGGTTTAGATTATCAAAATAGATCAAAAAACATGATTCAAATGCTTGAACTGCAGAGAAGCTTAGTCTTTTTGAAAATTTATTTTTTTAGAAAATTTCTTTAAGTAAACAAACATATTTTCGTAATCGAACGATTTGCCACGGCAGATGACCTGCACCCGACATCATACGATTCCAGCCCTCAAGTTTTTGCGGGCGGGGGAGTGATCCAGTGGTCAGTGCCCGACGAGTTTAATTGTAAGTTAGCCGTTCCTGACCGTACGGTTGTTTCCCCCGCGATAATAACTCCGTAACCTCGATAAGGAGCCGACAACTTCTGCTCAGACAAGGACCGGTCTAGTTCCTTTTGGCAAATCTGAAGTGGGCCCCATCAACCAATCACCTCTCGCCACCTGTACTCCTTCCACCTCGATGCAGGCGCTCATGTACACAACACATGCATTGAAGAAGAGAGAGAGAGAGAGAGAGAGAGAGAGAGTTTGTGTGTACAGACTACAGAGTTCTCTTGAAGCTTGTGTACGGTGAGAGTAAAACGGGAGGCTCCGAAAGTTACTTTTCACACCCTGGAAGATAACTTTTTTGTTTTGTTTTTCTAGCGGAGTCAAATTACCAATAAGGGCAACTATTTAAAAAATTTCTTTCCACACCCACCATATGTCTCCCTAGTGGAAATTATTTTTTATAAGTTCTGTCAAATATGCATTTTATGTCAAATCAGATAATAAAGTGGGATCCGCTCTAATATTTTAAACAGATCATATATATTTCAATTATCTAGAAAATATATAGCACTCACTTATTTGATAAAATTGATGAACATAATTGCATTCATCAGCTTATCCATTCCACGCAAGGATGAACTCGGGGACAAATCTATGAGATTTTAACAAACTCTATTATTATTCTATAATTTTTTCTATAGTTCTTTACGAAATTAAATTAAATTATAACTCTTCCTATATTGAGTTTAGTTTTTGTTACCGAATCAATTTTTTTTTATTTATACAACTTCAAATATATGTCAAATTAAACTACATAATCTTTTATAAATTCTCGTTACATCGCATTACCTTTTTTAAAAAAAAATATTTGTCAGGCATGATTATTACCCATCACCACCAATTTGATGCCACTGTCACTCATTTTCTATCTAAACACAACACTTTTCTAACTTACATATTTTACTCATCATCCCTCATATGACCCTTTTACCCACCAATTATATTTACTATGTAAAGTTTGTCGAGAATAGAGTGAGCGTCATAGACTGTGTTGTCAAATATAATACTACGCCCTTCCTATTTTGTTGATCAATTTTAGAAATTCTAATTTTTTGGAAGTAAAATCCATTTTATGCATTACATATTAAATAAAAGTAGTATAACGATTTCAGAAAATTTTAAAAGTTTTATGGTTTGAATTTTTAAAATGAACGTGTTTTTCAAACATTCTAAAATAAAAAAACAGATAAATTAAAACGAAGAGAATGCATAAATGTTGTTCATGTTAAAAAAAAAAATTATTTGAAATATTTAATGGGTGTCCAGATAAAGTGTGGGTGTACAAAAACATACTAAAATTTTTGTATTTATCGGCTCCGTTTGGTAATGCTTAAAAGTCAAGTTTTTTAAGTTTGTTACTAAAAAAGCCAAGAATTTTTTATTTTTTTTAATTTTATAGTTTTACTTTAGTTAAAATTAAGCAAAAAAACAAAAATAGAAAAACAAAAAAGTCAACCAGAGTTGATTTTTTTGCTTATTTCAAGCCAAAAAGTCAGAAAAATAACTAAAAAAATATGGTGCCAAACGGAGCCATCATCTCCATTCAGAAATATTACCAAAATGCCCTTATGAAACTGGATTCTGACACGTGGACGGCGATGGAGAAAAAGTCATAGCCCTAGGGGAGGGTGGGATAATGATAGATTTGACTAAAGTACGATGAAAGGTTCAGAGTGATATATATTCATTGTGTTAGCAGAGAGAGAGAGAGAGAGAGAGAGAGGGCCAGCAAGCAGATGACAGAGAAAGCCCGCGGAAAAGTCGAGGGGTGTCTCTGATTCTCTGCAGAAAAGCCTATCCCTCTTTATTTACTAGCTTTCTTTTCGTGGTCACCTCTTTCTTCGCTGCACTTGTACGTTTGTGCCATTCCACGTGCCCCACAAACGCGTGATTTATACTATCTGTTTGGTTTAGTTTTCGGAATCAATTAAGACCGATAAATGAGTCAAAATAAGTTGATGATTCAATCTTAGTTTAAAAACTTAATTAGATTTGAAATGTTGAACTTGATTTGTTTATCAAATCAATCAATCTCACACAGATTATAATTGAACACATCACGAGGCAAACTCGTGTAGATTGAATCAGGTTGATTTGTTCAAATTATTAATCCGAGTGATAAGTTATTTAAGTTTAATTTAATAATTTAACAAGCTTAAAAAATTTATGCAAAGCTTAATTTGGTTGGTTGGGATTAAACTGCTTGACTCAAGTTGGTCTCGTTTAAAACTTGTTTGAAATTAATTTGATCAAACAAGTTTTAAACAATCTAAATACGAGCAGCTTGACAGCTTAGTTCGTTAATATTCCTAGAATCAAATTTTTAAATTACTTCTGAGGATAAACACATTCATTATTTTCTTACCCTATCTATTTTTTATTTATATTAATTTCTCAAAAGTACATTATTTATGAGAAGAATCCGCAAAAAACAAATTTCGAAACTATCAACCATTAAAAATTTTTGAAAACGAAACTAGGCAGATTTTTTATTTTCAGAGTTGGGTATCACGCGCCAAGGTTGGTTTTGGGTGGAACAAGAGGAGGCAGATTCTTGTAAAAAAGAAATAGAGAAAAGAAAAAAAATACAGAAAAAATCCTGTATGGTTGGGATATTATCTCCGCGGGCCTCACCGAATATAATTTAAATTTGGACCACGTCCTATCTTGAAGAGAAATTTTCAAATGGCATGAAATTTTGATTTGTTAAGAGTTTTTAGCTTGAATAAGAATCGGATATCAATAATAATATAATTAGTATTCGGTCTAATTCCATTATTGCATTTGTTGCTCATTTTTTTACGACAAGTGTTATATGATTATATAGCTACCGATTGGTGCTGGATCAATCCAATTTTCTGATGAAAAAAAATAGAGTTTCTCTGTTGCAAATGCTAAAATTTTATGTATTAAAAGGTTCACACATATACAAGAGTAGGTAAACCAAACTGTTGTCTTACGGTTTTTTATTTTGCAAACTAAAACCAAACCATGCTAGTAAATAACTACATCAAATTGCGTGTTTCAGTTTTGTCCGCACGGTTTTGTAGTTCCATTAATTTTCTTGCTCACCATTAAATTTTTATCTAGGTGCTTGGTGCAACTTTTCCTTACGACTTTATAGCAAAAATGACTTAAACAAGTTAAAAAAAACATATTGGGAAGTGAAGGAGGATATTTACCTTTGAATCACCTTTTCTTAGGTAATAAGTGACCAAAACAGTTGTGTTAATTACATTCTAACACAAAAGATTGCTTTGATGTAAAGAATCAAAATTCAAAAAACTAGCATGATTAAATGTACTTTAAGGGACAGATAGATATCAATTGTGCGTGGGCATCAGTGTATGGAAATTCACTAATAGGTCATTGAACATTTTGTGTTGTAACCAAAACAAAAGTATTAAGGAAAGGAAAGAACACATAGAGTGAATGTACAATGAAGGCATCACTCCTCTCTCAATTGATTTAAAAAATGGCAATAAAAGTGGATGAATTTTATTTCATTCGAGAAAATGACTTTTTAATAATATTGTATCTGGCTCCAAAGACAGATTAATTCTGGAGCCAAGCTCATCGTCCGCTAGCTAGCAACCGATCCGATTAAAGCAAGACAAATCGATTTTGCCAAAGTTCTGTATGGATCAGAATTGATCATACTTAAAAAGTTTTGAAATGAGACCTTGAAAGAGAGCAGACTTTTAAACTATAGAAGGACCAGACCTAAACTATAAGGCCAACGTTTACGGCATATTAATTGTGAGGAAAAAGTGACTTTATGTTGTAATTTCATGTTTAAATTGTTTTATCCGTCTCTACTCTTTTTTTGTTTGTGTTTGTGATGTTTTATTTGTTGCCGGTAATATTCATTAATAAACGGACAAAAAAGGAGAGTCTGAGAAGAAAAAATGGAGCGTGAGAAACTCAAAAAAAATTCTACTATGTACCAGTAAAAGCTAAAGAAAAAGATTACGATTTTTGTAATTAAAAAAAAAACTCATCATTTTGTTTTTTACAACAAAATGAAGTACGAAATTAATGCCCATTTCGCCTAACTAAAAAATCATCTATTTTTTTAGTTATGAATTAGTAAAGAAATCACTAACAGGTAATAGGGTTACTAAAAATTTCTAGCACAAACGACCCCTAAAAAGTCAATCTAAAAAAACCATATGTCCACTAAAAAAAACAACGGACTAAGCCAGATGGTCAAAAATAAACTGTTTTCTAGCCAAAATAGAGTTATAAAATCTAGGCCGAACGGGGCCTAAGAATGTCTTTTAGGCACTTTTTTTTAACAAGA
>CM018909.1:15763623-15766123 GCA_009663005.1 Actinidia chinensis | reverse complement strand
TTCATATTTCGTATAAAATCAGTACACAGAACTATTAGTTACTATTTAAGGCACAAGATTTTTATGTGATTCAAGAAAATCACCTGAGAAATGCCTGAGACAAATCAACGTCAAGAAGCTGTACAAAATTAGGGAAGTTTGGACTCAACAAGAGGCATTATAAACCCAGGTAACTTTTCAGACAAAGGGGGGGAAATTTTTCATGGTTAACTAATTAAATGCTCAAGTTTTAACAATACACAACCATATTTGAACTCCATAGAAGTACTTTCTTAATTTATTTTTCCCCACAGGAAAGCAAACACTAATTCATATCCCTCGCCTTCCATATTGATACATATGAAAGATAATTTCTCAAGCTACACTTCCTTGATCTTGTTAGAAATTGTATAGAGAGAAAATGAGTTATGTATATTGTATTGAGTTGATGAATAATATACACAAGTTCTCTTTATATAGAGAAAGATCAAAAAAGAAATATTTACACAGTAAAAAACAATAATATAAATAAAATAACGTATCAATCAGAATATATGAGGAGTCAATTCTCTTTAAGTAAGATTTCTGTGTCCGTCACTGCCACTCTTCGCCTTCTTGAAACTCCTATCCAAACCAAACCACCACCACAATAACCACCAATCCAGCAAGCACCACCACAATAACCACCAATCCAGCAAGCACAAAAATGGATCTATTTAACCAAACATGATTCATATTCTTAGCTCCATTTTTATCATCACACAATCCAGCTATATCACCACACAAACCAGGATTGCCCAAGAAGCTGTTCTTCTATACTTCCTGAGCATATAAGGAGCAAGAAATATTACCCGAAAGGCGATTATACTCGACCAATATGAGCCTGGGTGAGCTTCAATTCCTGAACCCAAGTGGATTTTCCCGCGGAAAATCGATTCCGGAGCGAAAGATCTAGGTAATTACGCAGCACATCAAACTCCCAATTCTCGGATATATTCCCAGAAAGTCATATCAGCTAAATAATTTATGTCATTGCAATCTCTTTCCAAGAGTGAATCCCACTTGCGGACTATTCACCAGTAAACTTGTTATAGTGAAGATAAGCCTTCTCCCCAACTGACCAAGAGTCACTCTACTCGACGGTAAAGAGCCAGGAACCGGTTATCATCGGGGAACTCACTAAATTCTCACAACCACCCAATCTCAGTCGGATATCGCCGGAAAATCTGTTCCTTTGAATTATCAAGGACGAGAGATTTGCCGCACGGCGTGGTTTTTGCAATCTCCCGGGGAAAACGAATTGTGGGTCAGCTCTAGAAGGGATTACACGCGGCAGCCCCCAAAGCTCGCCGGAAACCGGCCGGAGAAGAAGTTGTACCCGAACTGGACCACGTGTCAGTTTACGGCAATCGCCCAAAAAACTCGCGGGATTTTCGCCGGAGAACGAGTCAGTTTTGTGTATCATTAAGAGCTCTTTTTTAAAGACCCCCTTTTCGCACAGAGTCGGCAGGAATCTCGCCGGAAAATAGATGCTCGACACATAACCCACATCAACCGCGAGTTTTTCCCAAATCTCTCGGTAACTCCCGGTGAGATGATTCGAAAACAACCTCAGCTCGTATAAATTCGGCGATTTCGCGAGATTCCTGGTAATTTGGCCTTGGAATTGATTCTCTACAAATTGAGCGACTCCAGCGACAACGAAAACAACTCGTTCTGGGAATCGTCCCAGTCAACTCGGTTCATCGACGCGTCGAGCAATCGCAAAATTGGCAGTTCGACCAACCAGTCGCCGGAAAACTCGCCCGTTACGAGTGTGTAGAAGGGCTCTGATCTGGACCACACTCGACAACTCAGTGAGTGAACTCGGAACCGGCCCAACCAATTCATTGAGCGCCAAGTCCAGGTCGATGAGCCGACCGAGCCGACCCAGCGAGTCAGGAATCGGACCCATTAAGTTGCACCCGGTGAGCCACAAGGCCTCGAGGTTCGTCAAGTTACCCAACTCAGGTGGGATCCGACCCGGCGAAAACGGGTTGTACGAAAGATTCAGCTTTTTGAGAGTCGAAACGTTACCGATAAACACCGGGATTTCGCCGTCGAGAAGGTTCGCGACCAACGAGAGCACTTCGAGGTGCCGAAAGCCGCCGAAGGATGCCGGAATCTCACCGGAAAATTTGTTTCCGGCCAAATCGAGGTGTTTTAGATTGGGGATTTCAGCGAGGGATTTGGGTATTTCTCCGGTGAGCAAATTCTGGGCGAGATTGAGGTGTTCTAGACAACGGCAATCGGAGATGTTTTCCGGCAATGTGGAGTTGACGGAGTTGTTAGAGAGAGAGGGAAGTTGAGGTTTGGCTAAACTGCAGTAGGACGGATGGGTGGATGGGCCCGTGGCGATGTGGCGGAGGAGAGGTCGAGTGAGTTGACGGACTGAGTCACCGAGTCGCAGGTGACTCGGTGCCAGTTGCAGGGGTTTTCGTCTCTATCGTTCCAGGTTGAGAAGACGCCGTCCGGGTCGTCG
>CM018909.1:15728623-15731123 GCA_009663005.1 Actinidia chinensis | reverse complement strand
TTCAGTTTAATTTTTAGAATTTTTTTGCTATAATAGTTTTTAGAAATTCTTTTTTTGATTATTGGTTTTCATTCTAGGATTTTCTAAAAAATATTGTATTTTAAAAAATGTATTCAAATTTTTAAAATTATTTTTTCAGTAAACAATGAATAATATATGATAATAATGAATATATATGTTCTCAAAAAAAAATGTCTAAAACCATATCTTAAAGACTAATGATGTTTACACTCTTATTCTCTCCAATTGTATTTATTTTTTGTTTGTATTATGATGAATTTATAAAAATATCATTTTTATATAAAAATACAGTAATTATGTTTCCTTAAAAAAATGAACTCCTACAAGAGACTTCAAAGAAGTTGTCTGGTATAGCTGAATTTATTTAAAATTAATTATTAAAAATATAATTTGAAAAACTTTACAATAAGATTTTTAAAAATTAATTATTTTTTAATTTTAATAAATTATTTTTGACATATATGCAAAAGTAAAAATTTTGTCAAATAATTTAACACACATTCAAAACAGAAATAAAATCAACGGCTGGCTCGTGATGCTGGAGCTGTAACGCTTTTGTGGCCGTACAAGTGGCACATCTTGTGATAGATTCGTTCGCTGTTTCTGAGCTGAACCCCAAGTTGGTAAGCCTTTACGCATTTTCCAGATGATGGGACTTGTGTATAACGCCAAACAAGAAGCGGTGGAACAAGACTGTAATTCTGTCCCAGCAGTAACACACCAGCCAAAAATCAAGACTGTAATAGTGAAAAAACATTGCATAAAAATAGTGGGAAAGTTCAAATGAAACAAGATTGTAATTCTAGTGAGAGAGAGATGTAGACATGGATATGATATATGAGTTTTTTTATTTCTTAATATTTTTTTAAAATATTTTAAAAAATAACACAGTTAAAGAAATATTTAAAAAAATAATATAATTCGGCGAGTCAACAGTGTCATTGGCGCCCCCAAGTCGCTAATGACAATAGCGACTCTCGTTTTGGTGCAAATTGTGAAGAAAAAAAAAGTAGAGAGAGAAATAGGAGAGAACCCTTTCATCCATTATCGATTAAGGCTATGTTTGGTAATGCTTAAAAGCCAATTTTTTTTACAGTTGTTATCAAAAAAGTTAAAATTTTTTAGTTTTTTTGTTTTTATGACTTTGATGTTAAATAAAAATAAGTAAATAACAAAAATAAAATAAAAAACTAACTCTGACTGACTTGGTATTTATTTTAACAGTAAAAAATACAACCAAAAGCTCAAATAAAATGTGAGTTCCAAACGGAGTCAAGTCCCAATCTTGTTCTCTCTCTTCAGCCACGTGGCCCACATCTCACTCCTTCTCTCTCTAGAAAGTAGATTTGAAAAAACTCTCTCTCTTCTAACTCACCAAACCAATCCATCTCCCATTGTTTTCTCTCCAATAAATAAACTCATTAATATAAACAAAAAAAAAACAGAAGATTGTAAGAAACAACACATGAAGCTTGTTGATGGATTAATCCCATGAAGAACTCCATATGGGATGTAGTAATTTGAAGGCCCTGAGTTTGATAAATCAGTCTTTCCAACTCTATGACTTGTCCAGAATAACTGACAATTTTCAAATCACTCTCATGATTCTCCAAACTCTCCAATAAAGAAGTGGTGAAAATTATTTTACAGGTCAAAAAAATAATTGAAATAAAAAAGGAGGATGGTTAAAATATAAACAAAAATACATTCGGTGGCCGTAGTGGTGGCCGCGAGAGGGAGGGCAAACCCTCTTCTCCTATCTTTCTTCACTTTTTTTTTAGAATTTGAACCAAAACAATGTCGTTACTCGAGAGTCGCTATTGTCATTCGCCAGTCGCCAGTTGCCAATGACACTGGCGACTCGCCTAACTGTTATTTCCCTAAATATTTTTTAAACTATGTTATTTTTTAAAATATTTTTAAAAAAAGTGTTAAAAAACAAAAAAAAAATGATATATATAGAGAGAGTTTGGGCGTATTCGGTATGTTCAATTCAGACGAAGGCAGGAGGGGAGAGAGAGAGAGAGAGAGAGTCATGTGTCTGCAATGGTTAGAAAGTAAGTCAAGGGAACATTGAAGGCTGTCAGCCTCTTCCAAAATTTTCCTGTCTCAATAATTACAAACTGAGCCCTTATTACTTGTGGTTGAATACTCGGTTCATTCGGTTGTTTAATTTGTTTTGGGGTAAATTTCACCATCGGTCCCTGTAGTTTGGCCAGAATCTTATTTTGAATCTTACAGTTTAATTTGATTAATTAGTCCCTACTGTTTTAATTTAGTTACAATTTAGTCCTTCTAATCAATGCCGGTTGCCAATTTAAAGGAAAAGCAAGATCGTAAAACTCACATAGTTATATATAGGGATAAAAGTAAAACTTTTGTCAAACTACTAGAATAAATTATAAATAATAATACAATTACTCACTTCACTCACTCATATTCCGCTCAAATTCTTAATATATATTGATGAACGTTGACT
>CM018909.1:15711123-15716123 GCA_009663005.1 Actinidia chinensis | reverse complement strand
AAGCTCTTCCGATTCAATCAAGCAAGGTAACGTCAATGCATGAACATTTGAATGCCTTTAATAAAATTTGGCTGTTTGCAAATTTAGACGTAGAAATTGACGATGAAGATAAAACTCTTTTATTGTTAAATCCTTGCCTGATACGTATAGCATTTGATGACTACTACTTTGCTGTATGGTAAAGATAAATTAAGTTTAACCGATGTTTTCAATGCCTTTGATGAACAACGAGGGGAGAAAGAAGGATCAAGACGCTAACCGGGAATTCAGTTCAAAATGCATTGACGCAAGGGGTAGGCTGACAGTACCGAAAATCTGGAGGGGGATGGAAGTCTCCGCTCAAAATCAAGGGAAAATCTCCGAGAGACGGCAGCTTTGCAAAGATGAGTGTGGGGCCTATGTCATCAGAAAGGCCACTGGAGAACGATTGCCCCAAGATAGAAAGCAAATAACCAAAGGCGAACAAAGCCCATGATGCAGTCGCGAAAGATACACTGCATTTACTGTTTCTTTGTCCCTGCATCCATTCTGACGAATGGATTCTGGATTCTGGTTGTTTTCCTATCATATTTGTCCCCACAGGGATTGGTTCTCGAGCTTTGAAGAGCTCGATGGAGGAGTTGTTCTAATGGGAAAATGACAACGCTGCAAAACGTGGGAATTGGCACAATCAGATTGAGATGTTCAGTGGAACCGTCCAGGTTCTTACGATGTTCGCTATGTACCTGATTTTGAAGAAAAATCTCATTTCATGTGAGATTTTTGATTTCGAAGGGGTACAGTTATCTTGTAAGGTGGAGTTTTAGTTGTTCGTGGTGCTCTTGTTGTTCTGACAGGGCACTCGTAGGGGAATCTCTTACTTCCTTGATGGGAAGTACTATCACTGGGAGAGTTGCTATCTCCAACAGTTCAGACGAATCAGACACTTCCCAAATTATGGCATATGCGATAGGGGCATCGTAGAAAAAGCTTTGTCAAATCTTTGGTACGTCAAGGAGTTCTGAAAGGAGCTAAAGACTGGAAAATTGAATTCGTGAGCATTGTGTGCTTGGCAAGCGACAAGTGAAGTTTGGTACATGCAATTCCAGACTGAAGGCAGTTCCCCTGGATTATGGTTCACTCTGATGTTTGGGGGCCTTCTAAAAATGCCTCTTTTGGGAGGTTCAGCGCTATTTTGTAACCTTCTTTGATGACTTTTCCAGAAGAGTTTGGGTATACACGATGCGGCACAGATGATTCCTTGAAATCTTCTTGAGAATGGAAGAAGATGATCGAACCCAGATGGTAAAAATCAAGAAGCTCAGATCGGATAATGGTGGAGAATATCGGTCAGATCCTTTTCTTCGATGTTTGTTCCAAAGAAGGAATTGTCATACATTTTTACTATTAAAGGGGGCACACCGCAACAAAATGGGTTGCAGAAGGAGGATGAACCCTCACTTAGTAATAAAGTTCGGTGTAGAAATATGGAAATGCTGTGTTTTGGCAAAGCATTTTTGGGCAGAGCAATAAAACTATGCGCACACCTCACCAAACAGACTTCCTTCCACATCTATTGAGGGAAAAACTCTCCTAGTGATGTATGGTCATGCAAATGTTTTTCTGATTATGCAGATTAATATTTTTGGATGTCCTGCATACTTTCATGTAAAGGAAGATAGTTGGATCCCAGAGCGAAGAAAGTTAATCGTTGTAGGCTTTAGCACTTTGGTAAAAGGATACAGACTATGGTGTCCCGCAACGAAGAAGATCTTTAACAGTCGGGATTGTTACATTCGTGAGTCTGTGATGATTAGAATTCTGAGAAAGAAAATCATAGTCCAATATCCCACCCCCAGCATGTGGAGCTTGTGAGTCCTGTAGTGGCCGACTAAAACTGTTCAACAGTTGATATTCCTGACGAGGAATCTGATGATATGACACTACAACCAATTTGAAATGAGGCTCATCTTCACAACCATCAGAATCTATCGCGACGATAGGCCACAACGATGATTCGTAGACCTGCTCGATATACTGATACTGTGGCATATTGCACTTTCCAGTGATTGAGGGAGCCCGTGTACTTACAAAGATGCCCGTGCAGGGACTGACAATCCCAATGGAAGAGGTCCTGGATGAAGAAATTAAGTCCGCTTCACACGAATCAAGACTGGGAGTTTGGTCGAGCTTCCCAAAGGAACGAAAGCGATCGGTTGCAAGTGGATATAGGGCAGAAGGGATACTGCAAGGAATCAGATTCAAGCTAATTGGTGGGCTAAGGCTACGCACAGAAGGAAGGGATAGACTACACGAGGTATTTTCCTCCTGTTGGAAGCATTCGTCTATTCGCATTTTGCTAGCTTTGGTTGCTCATTTTGATCTTGAGTTAGCTCAACTCGATGTCAAAACTGCTTTTCTACATGGAGATTTGGAAGAATAGATTACATGTCACAGCATAGCTGGGTTCCATGTGCTGGAAAAGAACATTTGGCATGTTCGGTTAAAGAAAGTCTCAATATGGTTTGAAGTAGTCTCCAAGACAGTGGTATAAAAGGTTTGAGTTGTTCATGGACGAGCATGGGTAATACACGGAGTTTCATTTGATCATTGTGTATATTTTTTCAGCAAACTCCAAGATGGGTTCCATGTTATTTGCTCTTATATGTGGATGACTGTTATTGGCATCTAAGAGCAAGGTGGAGATTGCCGATTGAAAAAGCTCAACGCAGTCTGAATTTGAGATGAATCTCTTGGAGATTAAAAGACAGAGTGAAAGGTAAAACGGTTGTGGTTGACTCAATCTCAATATCTGAAAAAGATTTTACAGAGATTTAGAATTGATAGTTTGCAACTAAACCTGTTAGTACAAACAACCGTTGTGCCTCTTCACTTCAGATGAGTGCTTCATGTCTCTCGCACAGATGATGAGCGAAAGCATTATGGCAAATGTGTCCTTATGCTTAATGCTGTTTGGTGCCTTGATGTATGCACATGGTTTGCACCAAGGCCAGATATTTTCACATTTGTTTAGTATGGTCAGCAGGTAAATTGCAGAACCCAGGAAAAGAGCATTGGATGGCAGTGAAATGGATTCGCGATATATCCAGGGTACTATTGTGTGGGTCTAAAGTACCAAAGAGAGATAAGGTTGGTCCATCTCTCAGTTGGGTATGTTTGATTCAGACTACATGCCGCGGGATCTTTACAACGAAGATCCACCACTGGTTATGTGTTCCTATGGCGGTGGACCATATTTTGGCGATCGACTTGCAATCTAACAGTTGGCTTTGTCTACTACTGAGGCAAGTATATGGCAGTAAACAGAAGCCTTCAAGGAAGCTTCTGGCTTCATGGTTTGATAATGATTTGGGAAGTGAATCGGAGCATGTGTATGTCTACTCTGCGACAGTCAAGGCGATTGTTTGGCTAAAAATCAGTTCATCATTGGGCCCGCACCAACCACATTTATGTTCGTTTCATTTTATTCGCGAAATTCGTGAATGAAGGTGAATGTACTCCTTGAGAAATCAGAACCAAGACACAACCCTGCTTGATATGTGACGAAGGTCGTATCTGGACTCAAGTTTTAAAACATTGTTTGACTTGACAATATTTTGAACGCTGGCGCCTAACGGGCCTTTGGTTGTCAGCATCACTCAGGTTGGGAAAGTTCGCCAAGGTGGAGATTTGTTGACTTTTTGCCTCACTTCTAGAAGACCCATCCAGGTCTTTCTTTGGGCATCCTACCAAACCCAGCCAAGTCTTCTTCATTCAGCTGCTGCAAAAGTCTTCAAATAGACAACCCTAAGTCTCCTTTTACTGCTAAAACTCTAATCTACAGGCATAAAAGAGGAAAGGAGAGGCTGATTAGATATAGAGCAGAAATTGAGAGAAAAACATTGGAGAGATCAGTGAGAGAGTTTGAGAGAAATCTCATTTTGTATTTGTATTTGTTTCTCTCCATATAAGTGAAATTGTGCACCCGGAGGAGTAGGCAACCATGCCGAACCTCGTAAATTTGTGTGTTTGTGTTTTGTGAGTGTGATCAGTTTGTGCAACAACAATCGCTGATGTGCGTTATTGATTGGGGTCATGGGCTCATTGTGGGTGGGGTGGCTCGGTGGGGTGGTGGTTTGCCTGGTTTTGTTTGATGATAGTTGGCGGGGGTGGTGATAGGGTGTGGAATGGAGATATGGTGGTGGTGGTGGTGGTGGAGAGGGATTGGGAGAGGATGGTATCGGCGGACTTGGATCAATAGGGAAGAGAGAGAGTCGGTAGAGGGATTGGGAGGCAAACGAGAGAAAGAAACAGCAAAAAAAACAGAGAGAGAAACGAGGAAATAAGCATTATTGGTGGTATTATTTAGAATTGGTTTTATCAAAGTATTATTTAGGTGTTATTTTTGTATTATTGTCACAGTTTGACCAACGGCCCAATCAACATCTGTTATCGTAATCTGATACGAATCTCAGGCGAAGTATTGTAATTTTTCAAATGTTAAGATAAATTTATTTAAATACAAATATCAGGGGGATTATTGTAATTTTCTACTTTTTAAAATAATTTATTACCCTAGTTTGGTTCCTTTAAAATTTAAATAACATTATTTTTTGTCTTACCTTGTTCATTATCAAAAATAAAATTTCGTTTAGTCCCTCAGTTATTGAATTCTGAGTCCACATAGGAACCAAACACGACTCAAACTTGGGTTGAGCAAATGATGAAGCAAAGGTCACAATCGGCTTTTTGGGGCCCCGACCCAATAGATCTTCCTCCCTTACTCGCAACATCAAAAGATAAGTTACAAGGGAAGGCATTCAAGTATGATAGAATGACAATGAGGAAAATGAATGACAACGAGATGTAGAAATTTATGGAGAAATCAATATCATAATGATTAGCAGTGACAATTTTGTAATTATAATCACAATAGAGGATGTTTTTACTTGAAATAGAAGGACCATAACTTACCTCATCATTTTGCATGCTAATTGTGTGCATAGTTTCCGATTAATTCG
>CM018909.1:15703623-15706123 GCA_009663005.1 Actinidia chinensis | reverse complement strand
AGACGATGACGCCAGTGGTGCTTTGTATATTAACTCGGAACTTTGGGGTGCTTGTTTAATGATAAAATAGAGAAATTTTTATAAGATTCAACATAGGGGGTCACTGTTATTTTGTAAACATTAGGGGTGCTCTGGGTATGAATCCAGAACTTCAGGGGTGGTCAGTGTATTTCACCCACTTTTTACTCAACCGTTGTTCTCGTCCGTCAGCTGCCCGGCACTCAAAAAAACACTCCCCATGCGCAAGATAACCTCTTCGGCTCACGATAATTCAATTCTCCCCTCTATTTTTCACCAATTAGAGCTCTCTGCAAATCTAACAACCTAACATTTCCCTCTCTCTAAAAAAAAAACAGTAGGGAGTCCCGCGCGGGCTGTCCGGAGCCACCGCCATCTCCGCTGCGTCCCCCGCCTGCGAAACGCCGGATAGGCTGAGCTCCGCTTGCTTTCCTGCCGCGAAGCTTCATTTCTGCCGGCTCGTGCTTCCGGCGGGGAACCTCGTAGGGGGGAGGCAGCTCCGGCCCAGCTATCTCCCTCGAAGCTCTTCGCTTCCGGCCGCAAATTTTCAGGAGACGAAGCGCGAGATTTCTCGGCCTGCCTCGCGCCTCGTCGTTCGCCGGCCGAGGGCGTCGCTACCGATACCGCCGGGTGGGTCCCGTTTTCCTCTTTCGTTCTAATCCCGGCCGCCGGGCCGTATCCGACCCCGAGACGTCATATGTCTTTTGTTTCTTCTGACCCGATTTCCTGTTTTTTTCAGGGATGCGAAGATCGCTCCTGGTTGGGTTTCTGGAGAATACGCCGGGGCACTTACCACAGTTTTTCTTCGTTCAGTGGTAAATAACGCAGCTCCTTAAAATGCGCCCGGGTGTTAAATACCCTATAGATATATTTTATTGAATTCTCTATTTTTCAAGTTTACTTAAATAGAGAATATCAACAAAATAAATTAAATTTTCATCTTTTTGCTAGTGAAAAAGCTTTCTTTTATTATTATTTTTTAGTTTTGATTTCTTCCTAATCTGAAAAAATAATAATAAATCGTGACAAATCTTATATTATATATTAATTCCAAAAAAAAAAATTAATAATAAGTTTATGAGTTAAAACAAAAAAATGAGTTTTCTTATTATTTATAAAAATAGTAATTTTTACTGATTACAAACTATACTTCCTTAAAAAAAATTTATAAAATTAAATAAAAAAAGTATAATTATTTTTTTTAAGGACTACTACATGTTACATAGCATGGGGAGAGTGTATTAAAAAAAATGAAAAAAATATTTGGAAAAATTATAAAGAAAATCTTAGGGTTTAATCTTGGTACAAATGAAACCGTGTAGTTTCTATTGTAACGAGTTAAACGGTAAATTTTTGTGTTCGGTCGCATTAAAAAACTTTTCTCAATTTTTTTTTTGTAGGTTGAACAAAATCAACTGATTTCCGCACAGAATTGGTGACAATGTCAATTGAATTATCCATTTAGAAGGCCGTAACTGATTCCTAACTTTACAAGTTATTTTTAAAATTTTTGGCTTAAAAATAAGTCTAATTACATCAATTTTCTTAATTCTTTAGGAGAACCGATTATTCCATCACCTATAAAATAGAGACTGCAACAATAATTTTAATTGTGACTTAATCAAAACTGCAAGTTTAGTTTGTTTCAATTGAAGTAAGGGTTTAATTTATTAATCAAAGTTAAAGCCTTTTTTTTTTTTGTTGTAATTTTCCCAAAATATTTTAATTTAAAAGTTGTAACAGAAAAATTCATTTTAATTGTCACCTTTGAAATTACTGATCTTGTCCTTCTCTGTTTCTTTCCGGTACTCTTTCTGAAATGTGATTTTCAACCTACTGAACAGAAGATCTACACTACTTCCTTATCCCTAGGTAATGTGAGCTCAATAGTCGTGATTATTAATTTTTCACTTGATTTTGTGGCGCAGGATAAGAGATTTCTAATAATAGGCGCGAATTAGCATGGTTTTTGATGGATTTTAGTTTGTGTGCGCAGTTTGTGTCTGTTATACATTTGTTCGTTGGGGTGGTGGTACTGTTTTGGTAGCTGTAGCGGGGCCTTCCTAAGCGCGCTGTAAGTGACTCTCCAAGCCCCATTTACTCAAATACACGTTTTTTTTATTAGGGTGAATTTAAAACTATTTTAAAGGGGGTAATTCTGGAAAATATTAAAAAAGAAAATATAACACACCTTCAAAAATTGAATCATACCAAACAATTCCCCTCGTATCTCGATCAATTACGTTTCATGATAGCAGGAATTCTCCTCCAATTAATTGGGGTCGGATACATGAATTCTTTTCAACATTTTGTTTTTTCCTCGAGAGCTATATGGTTTTGTTGAATTTAATAAAAATTTATTCCTTTTCTTAACCACATCTCATGTCAACTTTTCGTTATTAGTGTGACTTTTAAAACTATTTTAAAGGGGGTAATTATGAAATAGTAAAGGTATACACACCTTCAAAAATTGAATCATACC
>CM018909.1:15686123-15698623 GCA_009663005.1 Actinidia chinensis | reverse complement strand
AGAAAAAAAAAGAAGAAATAGCCCGATAACACGTGGGCTTGCCTGAATGGGGTTCCTAAACGGTTAAACTAAACTCATTGTTATGTTGGAAATTCTGAATAAATACGGAAGTGAATTACCTCTTAGATTTGAAAACCGAGAGTGAATTACGTGATCAATCCAGTATACGATTAAGCTGTGGGCAACGCTACAATGGGCTCAGTTTGGCACCAGCTTTTTTCAGTTTTTTTTTTGTTTTTTTGCTTTCTGTTTTTGTTTTTTGCTAGTTTTAGATAAGGGTAAGTCACAAAAAACAAAAAAAACGAAAAAAAAACTTGGCTCTTTAGTAACAAGTTTAAAAAAAACGTGGTTTTTTAGCATTACCCAACGGAGCCATGTGAGGTTTGCCCTGTTATAGTCCAAAAATCATTTCCATCGCTTTTGATAGGTAGAACCATATAGAGAGGAGTTTTTCGTATTCTGTATTTTGAATGTAGGTACGTCCACACAAAAAGGACTCCCCTATATATAAAAACAGAGTATGACAGTTTTTTGTGGTTACAAAACAACCATAACTTCCTCCCTAGTTATCCATTTACATGGGTTATTGTCATGCTGCCGCGATGTCGTGACCCAAACCGGCTCATAGTCCAACCGTTCCTTTTTAAGGGTCCTGCAGAGCCTTTTCATCTGAAGTTTGTGTCATTTGATATTGGCATTTGGACCGGTTCACTATTTCTTGGAATCAGAACCTGGACAAAACCGAACAATTTGATAGGTAATCAGTTCATCCCTGACTTCATTTTTTTATTTTTTATTTTGGCACAAACGAAAGCAGCATCAGGGAAGCAAGACACAGAACATGAGGGATCTTTGTTGGGCAGATGTAGAAGTTATTTTACGGCCCGAAACGGAGACGGTGAATCGGAATTCCCATCTCTTTGTTATCTTTTTTATTATTATTATTCTTAATTTCTTTAATTTAAGTACAAACAACTGCCTAAAACAATTGTGCAATCATCGCATGTTGGCTGGAAATAATGTATTGCTTCTGTTTTTCAATGTCCATCTCTCTCATTGTCGCTCTCTATGGTGTTAACAGATTTCTGTATTTAACTGTGGTGAATAATAAACTAATTATATGGAGTGTTTTTTAAAATTACAAAAAAAACAAGTGACTGCTAATGTGATTTTTTTGGGGTAATTTCAACTTACCTCGCTTGAGTTTTCTGACAAATACACGCATCTTTCCTGTGGAAATAGTACTGATCTCTTTTACTTTTGAAACTATGTCAAAAATTCTCCTCATTTGAGCTAATTTTTGTGTGAAAATGACAAATTTTGTCATTGATTTGAGTTTGTTAATTTTTTTTATCAATACACCTAAAATAAGAAAATATTTTTATTTTTTAAAATATCATTTATTATAATTTATTTCATTTATTTTTTTTATCAATAATCTGTTATGTTTACACTAAAATAGCTTCAGAATAAGAATTTTGATATTCAGTTCAAAAGTTAGGGAGTCTTGTATATGTCAGAAATCCTATGGGAGGTCAATGAAATTTATTCTTTTTATAATTCGGTATCCGGTCTAAGGATCGACTAATTCGGAGTAACAATCTCACCGTCTACTAGTGGCGATCTGATTAAAGCGGAGGAAAAATATCATAGAACTGACCCAAATTAAAAATTAATAAACTTGTGAGATTTCTAGCTTGTACTGAAAGGGAACAGAACTCCTGATCCCAAATCCACACCACCAGAACTGCTAAATGTGAATTTTATCTGTGTGGATTCTGGAACAAGTATTGTATAATTTTCGAAGTCCACCAATTTACCTCCTCTCTGGGAGAAGGGGGTCTGTTTTTGTTGGGGGTGATTTGGGTTCCAGCCTAGTATATGGACTGGTAATCAGCAAAGTCCAGTCACTGTTTCTAAGACTATAAGTCCTAGAAACTCATTAACCAAACTATAATTCTCATCACAGGGCTCTCTCATAGCAACTTTCAATTCCACATGTATTACGGGACCAATATATCTTTCAAGGAATCAAGAAGAAAAAAGCATCGAAAGATCAAGGAACTTGAATCAAACAACAATGGAAGGAAAAAAAGAGAGAGAGAAACTGCATTGTTATGAAAAATGGTTCGAAAGCGAGAGATTTGCATAGTATGCTATTGAAAGTTTGAGTTTACCAGCTTAGCATGTTTTACCCCAAATGCCACGATGTTGAGTTGATAATAGTTTAAATTGTTTGATGGATTTTGATCTTCGAGAATGAAACCCCTAAATCGTTTCTCAATCATGTCAACAATGTAAGAGATTTCAGATTGAGAAGAACTTAATTTTTTTAACCGTATTTGAAATGTCACGTTTAAATCATATGAAACAAATTCAATTCCTTGTAACTAGATTTATGGTGTAAAATTGACTATGTCAAAAAATAAAAGTGTCGAAGAGGCTACTTCATATAAATTCTCAAAACTAACTGGACCCTATTATAAGTAATCCCCATAAAGATATTTTTGTTATCCCCTTGTTATTCTCTTTTGTGGATTACTAAAATAATATGGGGGGAATCATATGAATGTATTATTCTCGTTCTAAATAGTCCATTATTTAAACAAGAAATCACATTTTTATTGCATGCAGCAACCCACGTAGGATTGAAAAACAATTTCAACGAGTTAATTTAAGCTTATTTGATTTATATTTTAAAATAAATATTTTTACTGTTTTTTCTGCTTTTAGTTCCTTGATTTTTTTTTATTTTAGTGAATTTTTTAATCGTTTGATCAAAATAAATGTAATTCTGTAATTGTTTGATAAACTGAAAGCTGAAAATTAAGCACTAAATAATGAATTGAATTTTTGAGTTGAAAATTGATTGGGAAAAATTCTAAGTATGAATTTAAACAAATTATCTTAATCTGTACAAAAAGTTAAATATGAAAGTATTATTTTTATTTTTTTTTTTAAAATGTAGTGATGAATTATTGACGATGGTGATAATGAAGTAATGATAGTAGACTAGTAGTTTTGGCGATCGAGGGTAATGATATCAATGGTTTTGAGTTGGAGATAGATAGATGGTGGCAATGTAGTGGCAATAAATGGGTGATTGTAGTATGGAGGTGGCATTATTGGAGGTGGCGGTGGAGGTGAAGGGTGGCAACAACGATAGTAGTGAAATGATGGTGATGACAATAACGACGACGGTGGGGGTGGCATTGTTTGTCGTGGTGGAGGATGGCGCAGCGCACGACATGTGAATAATGGTAGTGGCAATAATAGTGTGGTATGTAGTAGAACGACAATGCGGTTTTGAAAAAATGGGTGTGATTGTTTGATATAATATTGTGATAAAATTATACGGTATAGTTGATAATTATATATATGCACTTACAAATTTAATCACAATTGAATTACCACCTTCGTGTTTTATTTAAATTTTTAAGACGTTAATATGACTTTTTAAATTTATAAGACTTTTAGTGGAATGAATATACTCATCCAAATGCTCGAGTTTTGAATTGGACCTACGAGTCAACAAGTTTTCGAAACGGGATTTTTCCCTAAGAACCCTCTAACATTTACGTCGAAGTCCAAACCAACTTAATTCATGCACGAGTTTTGGATAGGACCTATCCATCGTCAAGTTTCCAAAAAGAGACCATTCCTAACAACCCTCTTACTTTTACATCATAGTCTTTTCTGAGACCCAACCCACTTGAAATGGCCCCATAGAATAGAAGAACCCAAGACTAAGCCCACTTCCATGGATTCGGATCAACTGAAGTGTGTGATGGGTAAAGTGGTTTTAAAGTATACAAAATGACGTCGTTTTATATATTTTAAGACTAAAATAATATAATTTTAGTGTTAAAATAAAATTATTTTATTTATTAATTAAAATGATATTACTTTGACCTTAAAATTTATAAAATGACCACGAGAGAGATGGTGGAAGCCCACAAAAATACAAACCAATATTCTTTGTAGCAGTAGCACCAAAGATTCCAAACCATCAAACACAAACACAAGATTTCATCCCTTCACACACATCCCAGAAACAGAAACAGAACAAGTCCATCAGAAAAACGAAAAGAACACATAGAACACAAAAATTCAACATCATATACTACAAAAAAAAAAAACCAAAATTAAAAAAAAAAAACCACAAGCAACACTAATTATTACCTATTCGTATTAACACTATCAAATTTTGCTAGAAAAAATAGAGAAAAGAACACACATGGATTTGTAGGCAGGACTAAGAACGATTCCTTTTCGTCTCCTAATCTCTCTCTCTCTCTTTCTATTTATTTCCTCTCTCTATATTACATTGTACGTATGTAACAATACAACTACCTAGTTATGTCATTTTTTCAACAAATTATTTTTCCTTTGTGTTTTCTTTCTTTCCTTCTTCTTCGCTGTGCACGGCAGATTTCTAGAGCGAGAGGATTCTTTATATTATATCTATTTTGATTGTTTTTTTGCAGATGCCCTAGTTTTTGTTTTGTGGGTCTCGATTTCTAGGCGGCGATTTTGATCTTCAATGGAGGCTGTTCGGAAGGAGAGAACAACAAGAACAGTGATGAAAGTCCTATTGAAGGGCCTAAGAAGCCCAAGCGCCAGATGAAGACTCCTTATCAGCTCGAAATTCTCGAAAAAGCATACGCATGTATGTATAATTTGAACTTTTTTTTTTTTTTGGGGGGGGGGGGGGGAATTTTGTGATTTTTGATTTGTATGCATCTATGTTGTGCATATGAACGGTGATGTGCGTGGTAATTTTCGATTGATAAGTTTTGATTTGATCCGTTGTATGTGTGTATGCGAATGTTGATGGATGTCTTTTGTTTTGATGTGTTGTGCAAGTCGAGACATATCCGTTAGAGGCGACGCGGGCAGAGTTATCTGAGAAATTGAGGTTGTCTGACAGGCAATTGCGTTGTGTTTTGTCACAGAAGGTTGAAGGATAAGAAGCATTTGGGAGCGAAGAAGCCGAAGATGCTGGTGGGGTAGAGAAGAAAGGGTTGTTGCTCCTGCTAGAGATTGAATTGATGGCTGCTGAGAGGGGTAGCAATCATGGATCAAAGTCCTGGGGTTCGGTCTGGATCGGGGTCAGGTTTGGGATGGAGTCGGTTTGATGAGAGGGATGATGTGCCTATAGTGAGAAGGTATTATGAGTCAACCCGAGTCGGTGATGAGCAGAGAGTGATAGCTTGTGTGGAGGCACAATTGGGGAGCCATTGAGGGAGGGATGGGCAATTCTTGGGATGGATTTCGAATGAACTACCACCCGGAGCATTTGGGGAGCCTATAGGTACTTATTTTGGCGTGTTTTATGCTGTTGCAATTATATGTTTGTGTGAATGTTTATTTGGGTCTTAGAAGACAATTCCTCCTATATTAAATGGAGTCTGCCTCTAAACAATGATTTTATGATCTTATACACCTTTGTTACTTTAGTTACATTAATCGTGTATGTCTTTCTATATCTTTTGTCATGTTGATTATTTTTTGGGGTTTGTTTCGTTTAAAGTGATGGTGGAACATTCTGTAATGAATTTAAGAAATTACATTTGTTTTAGAGTTGTTGAAGAAAGGCCAAGTTCAGATAATCATCAATGTGTTTGCTGTTTCAAAGTGACTAATTGTGTTATTGAGTTTGGTTTCATCACATCAGATGGTGTATTAGGATGATCTGTTGTGCATGGCTGAACTAATAATTGTACGAACATTATTTACTTGTAAACTCCCTTTATGCTAACGCCAGCAGCTAGTACCCTAGCTGTTCCCTAAGTACATGGCTCTTGATCCGTGTGTGCAAGCATCACTTCCTGGAGGATCAATTGTGGGGTGATGTTTCCTCTTTGATCTCTTATCTGTATTTAGGGGTTTAATAATTCAAGTACTAATATATATTATTCGGCCTTTTTATGGAACCTGTAAGTTTTATTATGAAATGTTCATGATATGAATGTGGGATTGGACATATTTTTAATACGGATATAGTCCCTTTTGACGGCAACTTTTAGTATGGACATGTGCTCATTGTTAATTGTCCTTCTTCTAAATATATGAACTTTAGCTACTATATATAAAGGACATATAATATACAGAGCATGAAAAGGCGATGTTGTTTGAAGTCCAGCTACACTATGGCAAAAAGCTATGTTATATGAACTCGAGATGGGTATTAACTGAGTGTTAAAAGAGTCATATAATTTTCATTTGAATGCACATGGGCACTTCATAATATTTATTATTTTTCGTACGTTTCTTTTAATTTCTAAGGTAAAATTGTGTTCACAAGGTGTCTTATTAACCATTTCATGCGTTTATTAGAGTTTTTAATGCAAAGTGTGCCGTAAACTTGTGAATGCTAACTAACATGTTGGACACATCTTATATCCTTACCCCAAGTGTTGAGTGTTTGATGATGGTTTGAATCACAATATTGGTATCGATATCGAAATCGGTTAAACTGCCATGTATCGTTGATATATTTGTATATAGCTGAGTTTTTTTTGTTTTTATGTATTGCTGTATTGGCTAATATTTAAAAACCTGTTCGACGCATACTTCAAACAACATGCTACTTGTACCGGTACGCAGTGCTCTGCGTGGTACTTATGGAGGCGTGCCCAGAATATCCAAAATGCGTGCTCAGTTTTTTTCTCTAACTTACATGCTCAGATATTGACCTTTGGTGCGTAGTTATTTAGTGCAGTGAACCTAAATTGTAATTTGTACCTAACTTTTTAAATGAATTGTGGTTTGTTGCTTGATTCTTAGTTAGCTAAGCCATTAATTAATCTTTACAACATTTGGCTTTGTTGTAATTGTTATAATATAATTCTATTCAAAACTATAAAGAACATATTTACCCCCGCCGTATCCGTACCCATAACCCTACTCTCTTCTCTTTTGTTTTGTCGTACCAGTGTAACCCGTATTGTACAATTATCTTTCCGATTCTGCCCCCTACACTGCTTCATAGCTAGTCGCCTAACTCCTCATATCGTAAGCACCCCCTTTTATTGGGACCCAAGCAACAATAGAAGCATTAGAGTCGGCTCAAACCTGCCATATTTGTAAAGTAGGGGTTATTCATGGTTAAGTTGGGTCCTGTTTAGGGCATATAAATAATATGTTCATACAAAAAAACAAACAAACATAATCAGGTCAGATTAGTCCAGTTTATGTTTCAACTTATAAAGGCGCATTGGAGACTAATAAATACAATTGTCTATACAACAGAGTGTTGCAGCCCCATGTTTGTGCTCATTAAACATCTCAATTCGAAGTTAAACAATTGCAAGTCGCATTTTCCTTGGCCTCAAGTAAGTCTCTCCCACTTGTTAAAAACTTTTCAATTGCTAAAGTTCTTATTCTAAGGAGGCACATATAGCTAAGGACATGGCCACAAACTCGCAAACTCGCATGTCTGAGAAAGGGTACTATGTTCTGTGATGGTGTTTCCAACAATAAATTGATATATCCCCCCAACGTGTCTAATGAAATAAAAAATATACTAAAATTGACATGCAAGTCGTGTTTCACACGTGTTGGAACAATACGATGGCTAATTCGAAGTGTTTTGTGCTTCACTAGACTGTAAAAATGTGACAATATGATATAAAGTAAAATAAATAATTAGAAGGATTTGCTTCCTTTCTTGTTATCTACTCTTTGCTCAGTTTTCTTTATAAGTTCCTTTTGTTACATATTTGACATGCATTGATTTGAGTCTCATTTGTGTATCATTATATAGTCAATTTCTTCTTTTATTTGTTGTTCTACCAGAAACATGTACTAGCATATAAATAGACTAACATAATTTTTGAAACAAAATTTCTCATATCTAGATTTTGTACTAACTTTTTTGGTGTTACTTGTGGAGTAGTTGATGACAAACAGCAGTCGACAATCTGGGTTTTTTTAAGCGAGGGCAATCATTCAGGCAAAGGTGATTCAAAATTGATCAACGTTGGTTCTCTCTCTCCTCTCTCTTCCTCTCTCTCTCATGAATATTTGTGCTCATTTTTGTTTTTTGTTTGCTTTTTAAAAAGCACCCTGGAAAAAACCTATAAAAAAAGTAAAATAGCCCCATGCACATCTCAGTTTAATGAAGAATGGACTTTGATTGTCTGATGAGTACTCAGGAAGGGACAGAAGTTCAGATCTTAATGATATATGATATACAGTCGCATTAGAAAAGTTTCAGTAAGGGCTGCCCGCTATGTTGTTTATGGTTGACGTTGTGGAAGACTTGGAGTTTTAGGCTGGTTAGGAATAGTGTGGAAGAAAAAGAAGTGGAAGTTGAAAGTAATTGAAAGGAAGGTTCTATAGAAAATTACTTTATTTCTCCTCGGTTGGAGTTGCTAGGAAATTAATGAAAATGAGAAATAAAATACTTTGCCCTTGTTTGGTTACAGAAGAAAGAGGAAAGAAAAGAATAAAAACATGCTTAAAGATACCATGTTGCCTTCAATAAAAGAATGAATCCATTGGTAGCAATTGTCATGGAATTACATAATAAAGCATTGTACCCAAACATAATGGAATAACTACACACTTTTAAGTCTCAACAGCGCTATGTTACTCTGATGTGCACACACGTTTATGTTGGGGGCAGGTGGGGAAGGAATGGTCACTTTACTGCCTTGTGTATCGATTGGTATGGGGATATGGATTCAGTAAGGTGCTCTTATTTATTATTTTATTCATTTCTTGTGTTTACTTGGGACATCTGGTGCAACACAACTTGCAGTGTTTAAATTTATTGGTCCCTCCAGCAGCTACAAGGGGTCCCCGTGATGTCTTCTGATGAGCCCGAGAACAGATCTGATGTATAACACGACTTATCCCTCAAACTTCTATGATCAACCGTTGAGTGTCTAGTTGCAAGGCTCCATTGCTCCGGCAGGTGATGGACAAGTATCAGGGGGTATGAGTCCAGGGCCAGGCTCATGTCCTATTTATCAACCCATCAAGGTAAGGAGGACTTTTTGTTTCATCACCTTCTGGGGATAATACTGTATTTCTGAAAGGGAGTCCTTAATAAACATGAAAATGAAAATGCTGCCAGACAATTTGCAACCAGCTGGAGTGCCAGATAAATTGATGGCATTGACAGGCCACATATTCCAATGTTAAATCTGGTTTGCGGATTGAGAAAAAACGCAAGGTATTGGCAATTCTATAATTGGCGGTTTATATAATTTTCTCTTTCTAGAAATAATAGTCATATGCTTAGTAGCTGCCTCTAGCAGAGTAATGAAGCTAGAATTGGAAGCCAAGTTGATGCCCAGGAAAAAAGATCCGAAAAGAGCTTGAAAAACAAGATATAATGATGCGTAAGGTATGTCTTAGCTGTCCTAAGCTTTCAATTTTCCAAAATGTAAATAATTCTGCACATAGGGGAATGTTGGGAAAATAAACATTAAGAAAGTCTTTCAATCTGATACTGTGAATATTTTCCTTAGAGAGAAGAAGCGCAAATGAGGAGAGAAATGGAGAAGCAAAATCGTGAACGGCGGAAGGTGCAGAGAGGATGGTGCGTGAAAGCAACGACAGCAAGAGAGATTTGGAACGCGAGGAAAAACGTGAAAATGAGAGGGGGAGAAATTTCTGGCAGAAGGAATCATTGAAAGTAAGTTTTGAGGAACTTATAGTGCAAACTTTGAGCTCATACATTTCCTTTAACCCACAAAATCTATTGATTACCTACCTACCTCTGTTTCTTCCCTCTCCCCTCTTTCTTTTTTCTTTTTTTTCCCTTTGTGAAGGCTGAGAGTAGGAGGCAAAAAGAATAGCTCGCAGAGAGAAGGAAGAAGCAAGACTTAAAGCTTCTATTGAGAGGCAACAACACGCAAATTGCTAGGGAATCCTGAGCTAATTGAGGATGAACGTTTGAATTAATGGAATTGGCTACTTCAAGCAAGGGATGCCCTCAATAATCTCTCTTGACTATGACACTCTGAAAACCTTGAGTCTTTCAGAGGTAGGTGTTTGTTTGACATATTCCCACAAGGACTTTCCATTTCACACTCTTTATAATTCCATATTTTTTTGCATTTGTTCGGTAGCGGCGTGAAGGGCTTACTTTTATCTCGCCATAGAATAAACTGAGACAACAATTTAATTTCCCATTTCTGAAAGAATCGAGCTGGTCAAGCTGAGTTGTTGTATTTTTTTTACTTGTCAACTAGAAGGGTGGCGCAACTAGAAGGGTGGCGGCGCAACTGCATTTTAATAAAAAGATTTTGAATCTCCTTTGAAAGTGGCATCCACTGCATTAATGAATATCTTACAAAAATTACTATAGAATTTCGGTTTTTTTTTTCGATTAATGATTTTAAAGGAAAGAAGAGGGTGGACGAAAATATTAGAATTATTTACTGAAACCTTAAATGTTTATAGATGTTACTCCCAAAACCATGATGAGTTCCAACATCCTAACAAAGTATAAGGATTTATCAAATAATACACAATCATTTTTCCTGTAGGTATAGTATTTTAAAATGTCGTCAATGTAGATGTTTATACAAGATTTTATTAAAGAGACCCAAAAAAATTAAAAAAAACAAAAAAAATAATGAAACCCTCTTCAATAGTTCAATAGGCATCCACACAGTACACACACAACTGTCCAAGAAAAGAATACCTCTTTAATTAATTTGGAATTATACTTTTGGTGAGTTTCCTTTAATGGATGGCTACCTCCAACAAATATTGCAGATTGTTCACAACAAGAATGACGCTTTTCAAGAAATGAAACAAAAAAACTGAGTGGTTACTATTACATTTGGATCTTTCCAAATTTCCACCACTTTACCACCTTCAACAACTAATAGAAGTCCAAGGAAAGTTGTGAAATGTTCAAACTATCGGGACAATTTTGCATAGGAAATATGCCAGATCAAAGCAACCCATACCAGAGGGTTCTCCCTTAAAAATAGTATAGAGTAGAAGTTTGTGCAGCGCAAAATGGCCTGTGCAATATCTATTGGTATTAAATATATCCTTTTTATATTTTATGTCAAATTCAAATAAAGCACTGCAACAAAATAAATAATTCATTATGAAAATTGTGTTTAATGATGAACATAAAAATATCAATTTGGAGTCTAATGGTGTCCTTACATAACTTAAAGAAAAAACTAATAGTCAATTACCCAATAGTATCTTAAAATATTAATAATTTTCATGCCCCAGAATAGTATAAATTGTTAAAGACATTAGAAATTAGTGAAACCTACAGTAGGATATGTGATAACAAATAAGCAATCCTCCTCAATGTAATTATTCGTACAGTGATTTCATTAAAGAGACCCCCAAAAATGAGAAGATAAAAACAGAAAAGAATGAGAAAACCCTTTTAAATAGTTTCAATGGCATGCCCAACTGTACATAAACACAACCGAATAAGAGTACTCTCTTAATTCGGTATCCTCGCATTGTGAGTTCTCTACTGGTATATGTTTCGATTGTTGCTTTTAAAAGAAACGGGGAAAAAACTAAAGCTGTTTGCTACTAATTTTGGATATTTCCAATCTCCCCTTCAACAACTAATTAGAGGTCAATGAAAGTGTAAAAAGAATGACTGTTAGAACAACTTTGCATAGAAAATATACACACCTCAAAAACTACCATACCAAAGGGTTCTCCCTTAATAATAGTATGGACTAGAAGTGTGTGGCCCATGCGATGCGTGCAATAATCTATTGTGATTAAATATAACTTTTTATATTTTAAATCAAAAAAAAATTCAAATAAGCCATCGGACAACAAATAAATAATTTTCATTAGAAAATTGTGTTTAATGGATGAACATAAAACATCGATTTGGAGTCTAACGGTGCGCTGTACATAAAGAAAAATTGAAAGTATTACCCATAGTATCTTAAAATATTAACAATGGCAATGTATCATTGTCCTATGGTCTTAATTAGTGAACCTTACAGTAGGATATGTTTTAACAAAAGAAGCAACCCTCCTTCACTCCAACTCTTTCTCTCTGGTACTTCCAGGGGTGGAGGCAGTTACTAAGGATGAAGCGGTTTTGAGTGGAGGGGGGGGGGGGGGGGGGGGAAAAAATTGGAGTCGGTTTTAAGTAGGCTGTTCTCAATAAATGATGAAAGCAGTTACAAATTTTGTTTGTTTTATTTTCTTCGTTTTTACCTTAACCAACGTTAACGTTATGAATGCACAACGTTCATACATGGTAAATGGTATTTTGATTGGACTATTTTGGATATAAAAGATATCAGAGCCTCAAGACCTATCTCATGCCAACCAGGGTTGCTCCCTTATAAATAGTTAGACTATAAAGGGGGGGGGCAACCCTTAAGTGTGGCATTTAACAAAAATGTTTTGAAACTCCTTAAAACTGGCAATCCAATGAATTAACGAATATTCTACCAAATTAGTATGATAAATTTTCTTTCTGGGTTTTTTTTGAAATTAATAATTTTAAAGGGACAGAAGAATGTGAAGGAAAA
>CM018909.1:15438850-15443731 GCA_009663005.1 Actinidia chinensis | reverse complement strand
CATCCTTCAGCTCCCAAATAGACCTCATTCAACTTAATCTTTATACACCTTTACCGATAATACACAAGGCTGTCAATCACAAGGATACATTTCCAAAGTTTCCGGGGACATCCTTCTCAAGAATTCCTTCTTCCAAGTATCGTTGAATGATGCTCCTGAGTCTAATACCCAAGACTCTTCCTTGCTCTCCAAAGGCAATCAACGCATGCATCTGTTCCTGAGGTGGAAGTACATTTGCCTCTGCCTTCGCCTCCTGGTCCTTCGTTGTACTCCTGCCACTGATTTTGTGTATTTTTTGCCCGGTCTTCCCACATTCCCAACACTCAACGGCCTTCGAGCATGGTTAATTAATTGGGATTCCTGGATTTGGCTCCTGTCCTTGATCTACCTCGGTAGTTCAATTTGCCAGTTGGTTCCTTCCCTCTGGTTGAATTTCTTTTCCTCTTGACTTCTGTATGCAAACTGAAGAGTTTGAATGATTCACCCTACTCTCTCGTCGGATCTCTTCACTGAGAACCAAATCACGAATATCGTTAAATTTTACCTTATTGCTTCCCGACGAGCTTACTCACAGCTTTTACATTAAAGCATTTCCAACTTTCTGGTATAGAGACAAAAGTATCAATGCGCGTACTTCTTCATCACATTCATTTCAACTGAACTCAACTGGGTTGTGACTGTAGTGGAGTTAATTGAGATGTTAGTTACCGATGCGCCTTCCGTCATCCGCAAATTGAATAAACCGCTCATCAAGTGAACTTTGGGTTGAGGCTATGGCTTCTCATACATACTGGAGAGAGCCGCCATAAGCCCGTCGTGGTCTTTTCCTTGCTATGTTGAAAGCACTTGCGGTTACGTCAATCGGATAACTCCGAGGGCTTGGCTGTCAAGAGAGTCCAGTCTTCATCTTTCATCCCTCGGCTTCTTTTTTTGAGAGAGTTGATAAAGCTTTTTCTGATACATAATCTTCGACTGCATCTTCAAACCCGAACTGCTCCATCGAATTTTCGAGTTTCACCTTACTTCGTCTGCAGGCCATCGCTCCCACTACGAATTTGACTTCCTTTGGATCGTTTTCTTGACGAACTGACAAAAATCACCACCAAGCTCTGATACCAGTTGTTGTGAAAATTACGCAGATTTTCCTCTAAGTCAAATTAGTGGGAATGTGAAATGCGAAAACACACACACATTTTGATACGAGTTCGGCCATTGTGCCGACTCGCCGGACCTTCTGCAGATCGTTTACTAAAGGGAGAAAAAATACAAGTGTTACAACACTTACTACTCAACACCCACTCAATTTTTCTCTTAAACTCCCTCTCTCACTCTCTCAATTTTGATGATCTACAATGAATGGCTAAGGGGTTTATATAGGGTTCAAAATTGGTCGGTGGAAATTAGGTAAATAAAAATGGCAATGGGTTTTCACCTCCATTGACAATTGCCTAAGTTAGGCACCTACATTTTTGACCCAACTGTTGTTGGCAATTTCTTTGACAATTGGTTATTAGCCCATTTCCTTGACACGTATATTTGTCACCAATTTCACAAATTATATAACTTGTATTATCTTTATAGTTTTTCGGCCTATACATTTTTTTTTTGGTTCTACGCATAGTATACGCTAATACAAGTATTTTATTGAGCAAATGCAATGAAGGTAAAAAGTAAAGTCCAATAGTACTTGATTCTTCCACAAAATACCGAATCAATTAATAGGGTTATTCAGTAAAACTATTGTCCAATCACCCCAGTTTGAGAGCAATATTAACAGAGGAATTTCCAATGTTATTTTATAAACCTAAAGAGGTTTCGGAAGTAGTAAAAATCTTAAGGGAGGCCAATGTAATTTATCCTTTTTTCGTTCTTTCATTAGTTCATGTAAGGGAAAGGAGAAGGATTCAGAATAATTTCCTTTCTTTTGGTTTGACTACGAGCCTAGGACAAGCTTAAAGAACATGAGACCATGTTCAATTTGCACCCCCCCCCCTTGCACATAAGAAGACAAAGAGGAATAAGGGACAATCAACAACCGACAATTTTATTTAAGGTGCAGGCATTGAAAATTATAAGAACAACTATTTCGCCAAAATCATTGTCTTTCCGCCGTTAATCCTATTATATACATATATATAGCTACTATGTATGTATTTTATAGTAAAAAAAAAAAACAGACCATTAAGAATTTATGATTGAATGAAATATTGTAGTATTGAATGGATGAGTGTTGTTCCAAAATTAACAAAAATCTTAAATATATGAATAAACAATGCGTTGGTTTTAAAAGTAATTTTTAATTCATAACCCAAAAAATAGTAATGTAATTTTAATATGAGTATACATCTAAACCAAAAAAAAAGTACTTAGAGGCTACTGAAGATGTCACACCCCTAAACATAATTAAATATAAATTAATGCTATGAGGCGGGATTGATCGCACAGGTACCATGCCCGCGAACGACACATGTGCACCACCACAATTCTCAAAAAATGAGAAACATGGAACATAAAGTATCTAGTAATTGTTATATTACAAACATGATAACTAAAGTCAAACCCTCAAACCCACAAGATATCATACCCTACAAATCTAGACTGAATTACAAACATACTTCTCTTTAAACATAAGACAGATGTACAGGTCCAACTCAAGACAAATCAAAGTGTAAAAAGAGAGAACTACCCGAGGTCCTGACTTAAGACTCAAATTCTCAACCAAGAAGAGACACCATGTATAGGATCGTAACTACAATGAACCGACAGTTAAATGATCCCCACCTGTCAAAAGGTCATCGTGGGGGTGGTGAGATAATAATCAAAACGCACATAGAAATCAACAAAACTATAAGAATGATACAAATAAGCCATTCATTCTGGATTCCAGCAATAAAGAATGTCTATGCAATAATGCCATTCACCCACATGTGCGCGCGAATTTTAGATAAACGTTGGCACCAATATTTGTTGGCTCGTTATCAAGAATAACAAAAGTGCACCATAGGCGGTCACCTGACTAAGCCTTAGTTAAACCAATCGGGGTTAAATTTTAACAGTGCAATGCAAGACACAAGATAAAGAATAGCCATTATAAGATCACTCCAATATAATCACCATAATCACCCTCTATAAAAATCACTCATAGATATATTCATCACCCATCATATGAAACATAAACAATTCAATAGGAATAAACATTATCATATATTTTTATTTTTCACCTGTCACTGCACTCACACTTGCAGTTCAAATTACGATTATAAAATGCCCTTAAGGCCCTTCTCCTCCTTAGCTCCTGTCAATTGGTTTGCTCGCCAAGAAAGTTTGATTTCGACTATCGGTCACTCTCTATCTCTCTCTCCGGTTTCTCCCTTCCAATTTCACTATTCTAGTTTCTCTTTCTTTATTTAAAAACAGAGAGATGAATCGATATACACGACATATATAGATTACTAGTGGGGAGCGCCCGGGCTATGCACGGGCAAGTTCCTTTAAGTTACAGTTCTATAAACATGCATTAAGAAATAAATAGAAATAACATTTTTATAAAATTAATACACCAAATAATTTACAGCAAAATAACAAAAAAAATAAGGAGGTACTGAGTTCACTAACATTTATATCAATTCAGCAAAGTAGGGACAAACGAAAAAAATTTAGTAAAGCAAAAGCCACATTGAAAATAAACTGAAATTTAGGGTCAAAAATATAAGTACAGCAATCTAGGGATCATCTTTCAACTAAGAGAGTAACCTCGTTTCAACGTTCAGTAATAGGCAAAAATGGGCACAAAACAATGTAGAAAAAAATGGGCAAAAAAGTGGTAAAAAAAAAATTGGGTAGGGCCCCCAATTGGGAAAAAAATAATGTTTTGCGTGATGTTCACCCAACTTAAAAAAAAATGACAAAATATGAATAAAAAAATAGGTGGGGGAAAATCGACAGAAAATGGTGGTAAAAAAATATTATTCCCAAAAAAAATTAAAAAAATGGTTTAGGGGCAAACTGGAAAAAAAAAGTGGGGCCAAATCGAAAAAAAAAATTAAGTAGGGGCAAAATTCGACAAAAGAAATCAGAAAGCAAAAAATGGGTAGGGCACACAAAGCGGAAAAAAAAATTGTTTGGTTTGAGTTATTGTTCACTCAAATAAAAAAAAAGCGGCCAAACGGCAAAAAAAAAATTGGTTAGGGGCAAATCAGACAAAAAACACTCAATGGCTCAAAAAATTGATAGGGCAACAAAATTGGAAAAAAAAAAAATTGGTGGGTTAAAAAAAACTATTGTTCCCAAAAAAGAAATAAAAAAAAATAGGTTAGGGGACAAAACCGTGGAGCAAAATCGAAACAAACCAAATGGAAAACCATTTTATGGCTAGGGGGTACAATCAACAAAAAAAGTTAGGGTAATATAATCTATAGGGACCAAACTGAGATTATCCGAAATTGTAAGGGACTGTTCACGGATCCAAATGGTAACAACATTAGAAAGTTGTTTAGGACCCAATACAAATAACCGACACTAAGGGTCAAAAATATAATTATAAAAAAATTTAGGGGACCAATCTGTAATTATTAGTAAACTCTAGGGATCAATCTGTACTGAAAACAGGAATTCTAGGACCAAACTGTAAGTACAGCAACGTCTAAGGAATGAATGAAAATGACTTTATTGAAAACAAAAAAAATTAAAGAGGGGCAAAAGGCAAAATTGAAGAAAGTTGGTGGTCAATTGCTATATTCACTCACATGTATTAGTATATAGATATACATAATAGTTGACATGCAAACAGAGAATCATGCCACGGGTCCTCTGAGTCTCTGACTCATTAAATTTTTTTGTCAAATTACACTTTTTCCCTCAAACTTTGATGTCTTCTTTGAT
>CM018909.1:15423850-15426350 GCA_009663005.1 Actinidia chinensis | reverse complement strand
AATGGGCCGGCCTGGCGCCGGCCTAAGCCCATTTTGATTAGGTTGGTCGGGTTAGAAAGATGCGACCAGCTAAGTCACGGGTCTAAAAAAATTAATATCTTCGAGTTGCGTTGGCCGAGCCCGCCGGACTTTTTTGTACTGGCCGAGCTTGAACCGGCCTACAACCGTCAAAATTGAAACTGAGACTCAGCCCATACTATCCTGAACTTGGGCACCTAAGCTAGGACCGCAATTTTTTGAGACCCTAGATTGACCTAGTGGTTAACGTGCTCTTTCTTACCATTATAATGCGTGGGATTTGTAGTCTTCATTAAAACAAATTTAGACTCAGTATATCAAGCCTTCCAAATTAACTTTATAAGTCTAGGGTTTTGTTTGAAATAATTGTAGCTTCGTGCGAATTAGGGACATATCGCAATGAGTATTATTTTCAGTAGGACCAATCCAAAGTGCAATGCTTTTAAAATTATTGGCTAATTATAATTTTTTTAAAGTCGGGAGAAGCACGTGCCCCTCTAACAAATCCCTTAAATTCAAATATGGAATTGGAAAATCATCGTATTTTTTGTTTATTTAGAAAAAGGATCATTTTTCACAAAACGATATTATTATGAAGATTTTCTAATTGTCATCATCTCTCATCTGTCCTAGGTTATGTTTAGATGATTTCAAATTGATTTTATTAATAAAATTGTCACACAAATGTGACCGACGTGATTGTCTTTACCAGTTTATGAAAGTAATACGTTTTTCATATATGGAGTCGCATGTACATATAGATGAGCTGTCCAAATCATGAGTCTTCCAGTGTGGTACGATCAGAACTAATGACCATAACAGCTAATGATACAAGATTTGGACATTTTGGGGTGTAGGGTTCGTTTTTTTTTTAGTATATATATATATATATAAAATTTTTTTAACTGCTTTAATTTTTTAAATTTTTTTGTTTTTTATTGATTTTTTTATTGAATTATTGTAGTTATGAGACTTTGTGGTTTATTTGTTAGACTATTTATGGTGTCATGTATGAAACTTTATGACGTTTTTTGTTCGATTTCGTATGGTGTAATTAATAAAATTTTTGTATTCATTATTAAAATTGTGTGGTACATGCAATAATAAGGTATATATTAAGGTGGAGTAGGAAGTCGGAGGGCAAGGTGATAATATATTATCGTACACAATATGGCTTGTTGGAGTTATGAGACTTTGTGGTTTATTTGTTAAATATTTATGGTGTAATGTTAACGAAACTTTATACGTTTTTGTTGCGATTCATTATGGTGTTAATTAATAAATTTTGTGGTCCAATTATAAAAATGTTGTATGGTACATAGCAATAATAGGGTATTTACCATAGGTCTTGAAGACATGAAAACATGCCTTGTCCTATGAAGTTTCAGAGCTTGGGCCACAATGTACTAAATCAATGAAATCAACAGTATTTTTGTATGCATTTCTTGTCCTTGAAAGCTTATGTAGGATATATATATAGTCTCTACAAATTGGGAAACAAGTGAGTCAGATGAACATTGCAATTTGATACACAAAGTTAGAAATCTTTTGCATATATAATTTGAAATTTAAGCATGATAGGCTTGATAAATGCATTTTTTATTTTTTGTCCTTATTAAGTACATTACCTTATAGCTCGTATTTATATTTTTTTAAAATTATTTTTTACTCACATGTTTTAATTACATAGGAGGACATTTGTGTATTTTAACTAAAGACAAATAGGGAGTGCCATTAGATAAGATGAGTGGAAAAATATCACCCTATTTAAAAATCATTAATTATAACTCATGAAATTCATTTTGAAATTTTAAATGCGAAATAGAAACCTAAAATACAAAATGAAATTAGAAACCTCTTGGGATATATGAATGGGATTTAAAATAGATGATTATTTAATCCAGCTACACATATGGATGAAATCCTTCCACATTCCACCTATGCGTTTGAACTAATGAATTAACGTTCAAAGAGCAAAACAAATAGAAAGAGTTACTTTCTAACTTTCTTCGTATGTATTCTGTATTTTGGTTGTCAAATGAAACGTAACATTAATTACAACCATTTTTTACACACTTTTTTGTGAAGGCACTTTTCTTCCTTCTAGATTCTTGTCTCCTTATGTACTTTCTTGTAAGCCAAACCCACTGAGAAACCTAAATTCATAATTTGGGCAATATATAATTATGCTTATATCTGGGATTATATTAATGTTTGCATTGCTCTCCTTTTAATCTTCTAATTAAGGAGAATGTTTTGACTTTACTTGAATTTCACTTCATCAACTTTGGGTATGTTGTTGACTTGTGAATGGGTCCACTAATTACACAAGTGTCTTAAATGTTGATTATTACTATTATATCAATTTGCAGATTCTTAGAAATAAGGGATCACTAATTAGGGTTTTGAAGCAGAACTAACAATATTAAATGAAGAGAAGGTGGTTCTTCCTGCCTACAATAGACACTAGTCCATTCAATGT
>CM018909.1:15393850-15396350 GCA_009663005.1 Actinidia chinensis | reverse complement strand
ATCAAGAATTTCAGATTGGCTCTCTATCTCTACATATTAAATGCAGTTAGGATTGAGAAATCTTGAGCAGCAAGAATTTCAGATTGCTCTCTCTCTATAATGGTCCGTTAGATTGAGAAATCTTGATCATCAAGAATTTCAGATTGCTCTCGCTCTCTTCTACATATAAATGCCAGTGTTAGGATGAGAAAATCTTGAGCAGCAAGAATTCAGATTGCCTCTCTCTATAAATTGTCGTTAGGATGAGAAAATCTTGATCATCAAGAATTCAGATGCTCTCTCTCTCTCTTCATCCTTCTTCATCTTGAGAACTCTATGTCTCTCTCCTCAAAAAGGAAACAATGGAGCGAGCAATCTTCTTTGGCAGAGTTGTAAAGAAAGTGCTCTTTTCTCAACTGCGTTGCAGAGAGAAAAATGCCATCTTCAAGGTTCTAATTGCCTGCATTGGTACTCGAGTTTAGAGTTCGCAACACAGTCAATTTGAAGAATAGGGCGATGAAGACGACGAGGGAGGAGGAGCTTCTTGATTTTCGATCCATTAGGTAGGAGAAGACATAACCCGTCAATTGTTTTTTTTTTAGATCTGCAGTTTTAGTTTGAAATCATTTGAATTAAATTCTTAATAATTTCAAAATCCGAGTATGAATATTTTGTTTTGGTTTCCATGGATGGATTAATGGGGCTAACCGATTGGGGGGATATGAATGATGTGAAAAAGAGCCCATGATTTTGCAATTGGGTTGTGAAAAGGTATTTGGAGATTTCAATGCTGAAGAACCTGACACTAGTCATGGTTAGTGGCTAACGCCAAAAATGTAGTCTTCTTTGTCTGTTTCTTAATTGTTTCCTTTCAAATCTTGTTAAGTGTAACCTGAGTTCGCGACAGAAAGAAAGAAGAAAGAAACAATGTTAATGTGATAATTCCTCGGCAATTTCTTTTCCTTCCATCGAATTGGGGCCTATTTTGTGCGTTTGGCAAGGCTAAAGTGTATGTTTAAGTACTTTGTTGTTATGTGATAATTTACATAGATACATATTTGTCTTTACTTTTAATTCAAGGTACAGTCAAACCTCTTATCAGATGAATTCTCTTTCTTCCACCAATTTTGAGTTCGTGTAATGCTTTTACAATTATTGGATCTTCATATGTGTTATCCGCAGATAAAGACCAAGCGTGATGAAGATTTGAAGATTATTCGGTGTGTTTCCTGTTAATTGACCTTACTTCTGTGATAAACTTTCAACATTCAAGTTTCATGTGATGATTTTGAATTAAATTGATCAACAGTCATTAAATTCTCTTTAGCCCACCAATTTGACGTTTTTTAATACTTTCAATTGGTTCTTCAAATTGTAATTTCGCAGTTAAAGAACAATCCCGGGTGAAGATTGTGAAGATTTTTGGTGTGTGTTCATGATAATTGACATTTTTCTTCTTGACACACTTTTATCTTTCAATTTTCAACAGAGCAATTCATCTTTCTCTTTCTTCAACCAATTATGGGTTTTGTTTGCTTTCAGGTTGTTTTTCATAGTGATTTATTCTCTGTTAAAGAACAATTGAGGATGAAGATTTGTAAGAACTTTTGGTCAGCATGTCCAAAATAATTGATCCTTTGTTCTCTATACTCTTCAGCTTCAAGCTCTCACACGGTGATATTGCTTTCTCTTGCTTTCAATTAATTTTTTGTTTTTAATTTCAATTGTTTCTTCATACGTTTTATTCACATGTCAAGAGCAATTGCAATGAAGATTGTGAAGAACTTTTGGTTAGTGTTAATTGACCTTTATCTTCTCTATTCTCTGATACACTTTCAGCTTTCAAGGCTCATGATATTGAATTAAGTTTAATTATTCCTTTGGTTCTCATATGGTGATATTCACAGATGCGAAGAAGGCTGCAAATATCTTTCTTTCTGTGATACACTTGCAGCTTTCAAGTCTCATACGGTGGTTTTGTATTAACATTCAAAGAGAATTCAAACTTTCTCTTTCTTCGACCAATTCTGAGTTTTGTTTATACTTTCAATTGGTGAATATACATGTTAATTGACCTTTTTTCCCAGATATTTATGGCATCATCCAGCAAAAAGATGCAATGTGATAGTGAAGAAGAGGATCAAAAAGAGGAGGGTACGACTTGGAAGAAACTGTATCAACTAATTTATTCTAAAATCTAGACAAGCTGCTATATTAATAGCCCTGAAATATGAGTGGCAATGTAGTAAAACATCCACATATTAGAGGCAATTGATGGTGAGATAGCACAGCTTGCTAGAATTACAACTTCACATGGACATTTACATACATCCGCATAGACATGCATATACACCCATTTATGAGAACTGAAGCAGAAAAACTGGCCTTAATTTTCAAACTTGAAGTGTTATGATGTATCTTATTTATTGGAATTGAAGTACCATGATGGTGGATTGATTTCCATCTACGGAATTAGAGTGTAGAATGAGTTCAAAACAAGGGAAGGTATGACATATTTGCA
>CM018909.1:15353850-15383850 GCA_009663005.1 Actinidia chinensis | reverse complement strand
TTAGCTATCATAATGCTGATAGGGACATTTTCTAGTCATATATGGTAATAGATTATGTAATTTGACCTATTTCAACACTAACTTTTCCTTTTGTTGCATGGTTCCATTTGCTCAAGTTTTTATTATCATTTTTTTAATGTTTCATTCATCTATTTTTAAATTCTCGTTGATTCATTTTCCTTGTTTAAAATTTTAGTCTCATGAAGATGATCTCGTTTATAATTAACTGGAAGGGATATAGGTCAGATGAAGCTACACGGGAGTCCATGAAGGAATGAGGTTCTTACTTGCTATCCTTAGATAATGACAATCTATATACTATACAACAACATGTACAGTAACAAAAGGAAGAAGAGCAAGGACATCATAAAGAGCAACTATTTTTGATGTTGTTGTTCTTGTTTTTATTGTTTTATTTTTTTGTCATTGTCATTGTCGTTGTCACTGTTACTATTGTTCTGGTTCAGTGTCTTGGTGCATTATGATACTTCCATAAATTTATTTGCCTCAGTAATTTCCAAGAATGAATACATGATTTCGTCAGAAGTGGATTTAAATCTAAAAACTTTCCACTTCCAGTAAGTTAACTTTTTTCTAATTTTACCAGTTAGATGCTGAGAACAGTTAGATTTGTCAGTTTATTTGTAATATATGTCGACTGTTTCATATCAATCTTTTCCAAGCTGATTAGATTAATGTATTCCAGGGTGATGTTGATTTGCTTTGGGGAGACCCTCCTTGCCAAGGGATTAGTGGCTATAATCTCTATATAAATATTGATGCCCACACTGCTTGATGATAGAAATCGTCATATTGTTGTCTTTATGGACATAGTGAAGTTCTTAAGGGCAAGTGCTTATTGATGGAAAACGCCGTTAACATTTTAAGGTTTGACAAAGCTTCTCTTACAAGATATGCATTAAGTTTTTGGTACACATGAAATATCAAGAAAGGTTAGGAGCTATGCGCTATTTGTTTATGGTCTTCCCCAATTTCGGATTGTGGGGCTTTTTCTTCTTGTGAGGTGCTCTTCCTATGAGTGACTATCTTTCATTTGTTTTTTTCTGATTAAGTAGATGAGTTCTTACCTCGTCCTTCCTGCTTTGATCAATTGGGACATGCTCCAGACCCTAGTGTTACATTATTCATCTTATAACTTGAAATACTCTCATGCAGCATTGGGAAATTGCATTATCATTGTTTGTTCATTTTTTTGTGATTAATATTCAAAGGTCTTTGGGGCTCAATGGGGATCCTCTTCAAGGATAATAAAAGTTGCAGCTATTATGGCCATTGCATTGTCCATAACTACACACTCTCTGCTCTCTCTTTTCTTTTTGTTCATCAAGGGTCACTCTTCTCTCTCTCTCTTGTGCTTTTTGAGGTAATTTATTTATTTATTTATTTATTTGATTTAATTATAACAAGATCAGACCACAGATTTTGAGGTCTTAGGGCTATGTAGATTTCTCCTTCAAGGATAATAAGTTGTCAGGCTTGCAGCTATTAAGCTATGTCAATATATCTATTAACTTTGAGAACTACAACTCTCTTCCTCTCTTTTGTCATCAAAGGCCTATCTCTCTAGTTTTTTTTTTGTAATTTGTTTAGTTTTGTTTTATTTTTGTATTTTGTAGGACAGCAAGAATGTTGAAGGTCCTCTGGGTTTTATGTGGAATCCTCTTTCAAGGATAATGAAAGTTGCAACTTTAAGACTACACACTCTCTTCTCTCTCTCTCATGCTTGTGTTTTTTGTGGGTAATTTATTGATTTAGTTGTTTAATTTTTTTATTTTGTTGGCAAGCAAGATTTTGAAGGTCTTGTGGTTTATGCTGAATCCTCTTTCAAGGATAATGAACGTTGCAGATATTATGTGACTGCACACTCTCATCTCTCTTTTTGTTCATCAAGGGTCACTCTCCTCTCTCTTGGTTTTTTGGGGTAATTTATTGATAGGAGAACACAGCAGAGAACCAAACAGGGATCCGAATCCGATATCTTTAATCTAAAAAAACACTCTGCGTATTGAGTGTGTTCCCCTGGCACTAGGCTCTGTTCTAAAATCCTCCGACTAGCCGCCTCGGCCCTGCCTAGGCGCTAGGCCCCCCCCGGCCGCCCGGCCGCCCTAGGCCCCGCCTAGGCTCTGGGCCCTTCACCCGCCCGCTTAAATCCTAGCGCTTTTAGAGACCAAGTTTCTAATTTCTATATATTTGAGAGAACCTAATTTCATTTTTCTATCCTTCCTCTTTGTATTATTCAATATTAAACATTGAACTTTACTATTTTTGATATCATTTTTTTGGTTAAATTAATATTTGGTCATTTATTATTATTTTTAATAAATTAATTGGATTTGTAAAACAAATAAATAATAAAGATATAAAAACGCTAGGCCCCGCCTAGGCGCTAGGCCCCTCCCCGCCCGATTACCGCCTAACGATTTTTAGAACCTTGCACTATATCTTGGCCAACTACATGTGAGTATTTTTTTTTGGCTCACACCTTTTTAAACTCAATTCTACTGAATTGAGCACCCCGAAATTTTGGTTTTCTCTGTGGCTTATTGTCTTTTTGGTACGAAGTTCAAATACTTTACTTTATTTTTTCTACGACTGACAAAAACAAACCATAGGAGTTTCATGGAGATGCATGGGCTATTGATGAGTCAGTGTTACTAGTCAATTTGGATTACATCTCTAGGTGAAGATACCTCACCAATAGAAAAGTACCTATACGGTTTTTTTGTTGGAAAAGTAATAGCTTTGTGAGGTACTTGATCATAACTTGCTGTTTTTATGTTTCATTATCACATATTGCCATGCCATAGTAGTTTTATCAGTAACAATGTTGCAATTGCTGCACATTTGTTCCGTCAGGTTAGTTGGAGGTGTATCTACTCTAATATAATATTGATTTAGTTTAAGTATCCTATTATGCACAGTGCACCCTACTTTTCATTATTGTGAGAGGCTATCACAAAAAGAAATGGCAGCACTAGAAGGACTGGCAACGATTGATGTGCTTTGTAGTCGATAAAACGGTACTTTGACTTGAGCAAGCTGACAATCGGAAAAGTCTTATTTTTCTTTGAATTTCTGATTCATAGTGTAGTTTCTTGTTCCATATCTTTTGCGTGCAATAATCTCGTATATCTTTGATAGAGGAGTAGATGGTGAGAATCTAAGTTTGAGGTATTAATTTAACAATCCACCTTCCTACACATGATATTGTATTAATATTTTCCACAATTAAGTTTGAGTATTAATTTAACTTAGATGGTGATTGATTTTCTGGTCCTTTGTTTTTTATATTAGGAGTGATGAACTTTCCTGATTACTGAATACTGTCGTTTTATGAAGGTAAACTCGTGAACTTGAAGAAGCCAATTTCTTCGTGATGCCCTCCTGATCTCCAGATGTCAGGCCATCATTTTGATTTGGTTTGCTTATTACTTGATACAATTATATTGTTGGCTATCTAAATTTTGTTTAGGTCCGCAAACTGAATTTTTGTGAGCAGATGGCCCATGACATCCTCCAGAAACATAGTTTAAAAGTATATAAGGTTAACCAAGATGGTAAAGGAAATTATATTCTAAGGGGAGAATGTCCAATCTAATCTCATATATTGTGCGTTTTCTTAAATTGGAGCTGAATATCCTGTTGTATTGCTTCCCCAGACTGGGATTTACTTTTGACTCGCCTAGATTTAGATTTGTTTTTGTAAACTCTTTATAATTTTTTTGGGGTAATTTATTATTTAGTTTTTTTTGTTTGGAATTTTGTAGGAGAGCTAAATTTTGAGTCTTGGGGTCTGTGGAATGGCTCTTTCAAGGCTAATGAAAGTTTCAGCTATTCGGCCATTGCACTGTCCATAACTCGCTCTTGCTCTCTTTTCTCTTTTTGTTCCTCAAGGTCACTTTTCTCTCTCTCTCTTGTCTTTTTTAGGTAATTTTGATTTAGTTGTTTAGTTTTTTGATTTTATAGGAGAGCAAGATTTTGAAGGTCTTGGGGCTTATGTGGAATCCTCTTTCAAAGGCTCGTGAAATTTGCAGCTATTATGGCATTGTATTGTCCACATCACCCCCCCCGCTATTACGCCTTTGAGCTACATACTCTCTTCTTCTCTTTTGTTCATCAAAGGTCTCTCTCTCTTGTTTTGTTTGGTAATTTGTTGATTATTGTTTATTTTTTGGCTTCTGTAGAAGAGTCAAGATTTTGAAGGACTTTGGGTTTATGTTGACTTCTTTCAGGTGGATAATTAAAGGTTTCAACTATTACGATATTTGGCCATTGCACTATCCATAATAGCTATTTATGAACTTTGGACTACACAACTCTCTTCTCCTCTTTGTGTTCATCTAGGGTCTCTCTCTCTCTTTCAGGCAGGTTCTCTTGTTATTCTATGGATTTGGTTTGTGTAGTGCGCATTGTCATTATTTTTGATTTGCAGAGAACATACTTATTGAGGAGTTTTTTAAATCTGTATGTGACTGATAATGGACTCACAATTGAGTGTAAATGAAGACTGACCCATACTTGTCCATAACAATCTTTAAGGAAAATAGCCAAAGCTTTAAGGTGGTGGCTACCATGTTGTCCATAACAATCTGACCATGTTTGTTCAAGCTTTAACCAGCTCGAAGTTCTTGGGGTTTATGTAGGGAATGTTTTTTGTAGATCATGGGAGCACAAGCGGCCAACAAGCATATGGACCCTCCATGATTTGCAACTTCCCCAAGACCAAGACAATGTTTCAGTGATTGGCAGCTTAATCAGATGTCTGAAGGGGCAAAAAGACGAGCAGAGATTGCAAGGGAAACACACATACACTTGGGAAACGAGTGATGCTTTAATTCTCAGCAAGTTCTATAAGTCGAGAGAACTTTCATGTGGTATGATTATTCTTTTTTCATTTCGTTAAATATAAGTGGGGGGGGCTAGGATGTCTAATGTTAAGGGTAGTTTAGAAAAATGAGCTATTCTATTGCATTTTTCTAAACAATCTGAGGGTTAGAAATTTTTACAGGTTATAAACCCACTATCTTGACGGGATAGTAGCATATTGAATACTTGACTATCTGTAAAAAAACGGGGGGGGAGGGGGGCGCCTTCGTTGGCAAGGCCACTCCCTCTTGACAGCAACAAAGCGACCATTTTGACAAGGTTAACATTTGGATGTAGATATGTTCAATGAAATCACAGTCAACGTGAGAAAAATAGAAGACATAACAAAAGGAAGCAAATAAAAGGAGCAATTTATTTCTTAAAGCTGACTTTTGTTAATCCCTGTATTTTTAAATATACGGATCCCAGTTTTGTTTTTTCTCGCTGTGATCATATGCCAAAAAAATACAATTGATTTTTGGTGTAGAGTAAATAACGTACAATATTATATAAAAAAAAAATCATAAATTTTTCTTTACAATGGAGTTTCGTTAGTTACGAAATCTCTTCATGCTTCTTAGGTTTGTGACTGCCATTGGGAATTTCTTTATAGTTCTATTGCTGTGGGGATCAGAATATTGGGATGTATGCAATCAACATAGGCCATATTGTCCAGGAATTGACATTTCTAGTCTTACTTACCAGCCCACAGTTTGTGTGACAATTGCAATTGGCTTGCCACTGTTTGTCTCGACAGGTTTGCGGATGGCATTCTAATCTATTACATATTGATTTACTTGACAAGCCCTGCTGTTAATTATTCTTGCAGGATCCATCACGAAAGGAATGACGCAATCGAAGAAATGGAGGAATCATCATGGGGACTAACAACCAGGAGCTCTCCTCTTTTTTCTAAATATTCTTTCTTTTCTATGGAGAGGGAATTAATTGACAATTTTTCTTTGTTTTGACATGAAGCATAATGCCACGGAGGAGCGGAGCAAGTTGTTAGTACAGTAAGACCAAGGAAACAGCGTGGCTCAACGAAGGATTCTATGGACTTCTACTTTATGCTCAAGAAGTGTGAAATTTATACATGGTACCAAACACGTATGAATTTTATTAGACTTCTATTGTGAACCAAACAAGTATGGATTATAAGTATCCTATTTTTTTCCAAAACACCTACAGCTTTTCTTTGGATTCTACGCACTTCTTTTAACCTATGTTGGAGAAGTATGGATTTCTATTTTGGCCGAAAATGCATGAATTTCATGAACTTCGTCTATCTTATGGACTGTGGTGGAAGCATGGGGGGGGAACTGTTTTTTTTTTCTTTTTATGGCGAAGGATGTGACATTTGATGAGCATGGATTTCTTGTCTCAAACAAGTATGGGATTTATTGTTCACCAACGGATTTATTTGGATTCTATGCACTTCTTATAATTATGTATAAAAGTATGGATTCTATTTTGAGGTCGAACATACATGGAATGGATTTATATGGACTTCTTCTATCTTTGTTATGGAGCATGGACTTCTTATGCGAGGAGTAGACATTTGTGATGAGCATGGATTTCTTGTCTCAAACAAGTAGGGATTTATGCGTTCACCCGGATTTCTTTGGATTCTATGCACTTTCTTCTACTTATGCTGTAGAAGTATGATTTCATTTTAAGTCGAAACATGCAGGATTCTATGAACTCGTCTATCTTTGTGGTGGACATGGACACTTCTTTTGTTTAGGATGTACACATTGTGACGGAGCATGGATTGCTTGTCTCAACCAAGTATGGATTTATACATTGTGTTGAACGCACATGAGTTTCTATGGAATTCAAATTTTTTCCCAAACACACATGATTTCTATGGATTCTATAGATTTCTTCGTTATTTATGGCAATTTGTGGACTTCTACTTTATGCACAACAATGTTAATGGATGATTACACTGTTGCTGAATGAATGAGGTTGCATTTTTATGGCTTCATTTGTTGCCAAACCTCATGGATTATAGGTATTTATATTTCTGTCCGCCCAAACATAAAAAACTTATGGCTACGAAGTGTGGATTTATTTTGAGCCAAACACATGAATTTTTATGTATTTATATTTTGCAGATCACAATGGGTTCTATGGACTTCTTATACGTTAAGGAAATTTAGGGTTTTCACCCTATGCCCACAAGCCTATGAACTTATACCATTGTTCGAATGGAGATGCATTTCTATATGAACTTCTATTTTTGGCCCAAACATGCAGGATGTATTATGTATTTAATAATTGACGAACACAAACAGAATTATGCTAAGGAAATATGGATTTTTATTTCGACTGGACACGCCATGGAGTTCTATGGATCTTATGTCAAAGCCTAGATCTTTCTATTTTACATTGAGCACGAATCACATTATTGAGAAACCGTATTCTCTCTTAAATGCTCAAGTTTCGTCAGGACCATAAGATTGAGGTATTCTAATTTTCTGAGAACTAATTTGGAAAATTATAGTTTAATTTATTGTGTTTTGGGATTTTTTTTCAACCTGATAGGGGTTGGTGTTGTCTTATTACCAAACAATTTTAACTATCTATGATGATATGCTTAAAGGGGATTTGCATTACTAGTTTTATGTCAGGAAAAACAACTCTTGATTGGCAGGATTCTAAGAAAGATAGAAAAAGCGTATTACCTCCAAATAAATGTCCATGTTTAGAATTTCCCAGTAAGAATACGAAATATCTGGAGCCCTAAATGCTTCATGAATAAAATCCTTGTCGCATTGCCTGGGAAAAAAATCCAAGGGCATCCATAAAAGTAATGGCCAGAGGAGTCATAGCATCAACTCATAGACCATATCCTACAGCGAGCCACAGAAAACAAGAAAGTCTCCAAACACCACTGTGGACTTACCGAAAAGGCCTTAGTGGGTACCTGGGCATAAGTATAAGGCCCCATCCGTGGAGTGAATGCCAACATGCTCGTGATGAGATCAAAGAAATACCAAGTGGTAAAATGGCAGCAACAAACAATTCAAAACTACCGTGGCCACAGTAACGAGGGATCTATCACCACAGTAACCAGGCGATAGTTCTTATCTCCTTTGCAAGCATCTTTGTCCCGTGCTATGTCATGACCACATAAAATTGACAACAGCCGCAACCGTGATAGCAAGAAAGCAAGTAAAACACCAATACTTTTGTTGCCGTCGGCAATTTTCAATCGGTAACAATGCCATACTGGAGAAAGAGAAAGAAGAAACGAAGATCTCAAAAATATCTCCAAACAAATTCCCCAAAACCACCAGTTGTCCTCAAATGGTTCGTTCCTCCGTACCACAGTGTCCTCAAATGGTCGTCAGCTTCTCTCTACCTCGTCCCTGATCGTTTTGTTTAAATTGGAGTTATGACCCGATTCAAAACTCGTTTTCGCCGGAAAATTTGTGGAACAAAAGGGCGTCCTGTTTTTCATTGATTCGATCTTCGAGGAATTTGGTTTAGTTTCCCTGCCCATGTGGTGATTAAATAGCATATACATCAGGGTGAATCGAAGATTTCGCGCTTCGCCCCAAGTAAAGGAGATAGAGAGCTCTACATTGCAGGAGTTTCGCGGCGGAGTCGGAGTAAGTCGCGCGGCGGTGGGAGGGGAATATACACCCATTGTTCTCTACACTTGTCACTTAGATTGAAGCCATCGACCTTCTCCGATTATATCAGGTTTGGAGAGCCTCTATCTCTATATGCACTAATAGGATATATACGTCTAAGAATCGACTGGGATATTTTCTGGATTTAGTTGCCCTCTAGCTGTTTGATGAAATGCATGACCTAAAAACTTTCCTAATTGCTTTATCGTGAGTCGGGGGTTTGGCATGTGCATAAGGGGATTTTTTTCGGTTTTGCATCCACGTTGGTTTGAATCAAGAAACAGCTTGCATGTAATCATCCCATTATCAGTAAAATCCTGTTGAATTGAGGAGAGATAAACTAGCAGAAAATTGGAGCAAGACGATGCAAAATGGCCGGAAAAAAAAAAAATCGCCATTGTTGAACTCTAGTTGAGCAGCTGATTCGAGGCGGAAAAGAAAAAAGACTTGCCAGAAAGGTATCTTACATGTGATGCTGCAACAGGGGGGGAGTACACGAATGGGCTCTAAATAAAAACGTCTTAGTTCAGTTTGGTAATGTTTAAAACTTTTTTTAAATTTGTTATTAAAAATATCAAGATATTTTGATTTTTTTATTTTTGTAATTTTACTTTAGCTAAATTTAAGTAAAAAAAAGTAAAAAAATCAACTTTGATTGATTTTTTTTACTTATTTTAAGCCAAGAAATTAAAAAAAAAATTTAAAAAAAACTAGTGTCAAATGGAGCCTAAGTACGCGGTTGATATGATCCACACAAATATATATTATACATTCACATGCGAAAAAACAAGAGCACTAAAACAACAGAATAGCTAGAGTACAATTACGTTCATTCATAACATTACTCATCTTCTAATTCGTTAAAATATATGACTTCACTACTTTAAATGTAATTAACTCTATTATTTTAAATAAGCTTATATATTTCAACCAATATTAGGCGAGAGAGTAAGAAAGTAGAGTAATGGCAACACATGTGGTTAAATATTATTTGCATTCAATAGCTAGACTCGTCGCAATTTGGGTTAACTTCTTTTAAGTTACTTTAACTTATTTGGTTTTTGAGTTTTTTTTTGTCTTTATTAAATTTTTTTTATTGTTGATCAAATTTGATATGTTTGATTTTTTTTAACTTGAGAAATCTGAAAATATAAAAAATTTGTTCAAATTTAAAAAAAAATAGACTAAAGCCAAAAAAAATAGCTTTTTATTTGACTTTTTTTTTTGGCTTTAGTAGATTTTTTTTAAAAAAATTTACGTTATTAGATTATTATTAGATTTTTCTTGTTAAGACAAATTAGAAAAATGTAAATTCTTCAGTGAGAAGATTAATGACATTGTGGAGAGAATAAAGAAGCAGAAGGAAGTAGATTAGTATGGCGGCGATGAAGCCGGAAATGAGAGCTCCAGCGACGCGGTCGCAGAACTTGGGGACTTGGCCGCAAATCGGAAGCCACCCAGCATGAGCGTTGCCTTTCTTCCCCACAGCTCCTATGGCCAAAGCTGCCGATATGGTTGAATCTAGTAATGATAGTATAACCTAAAGAAGATTAACCCAAAATAAAATTTCAAACAGCTATTTGGTATATGTAAGAGAGACAATGAACTCCATTATGGACCCAGTAATACAGTCCGAGTTGGGCCATGTTTGGGGTAATTTTATTTGGGTTTATATAATTAATTTTATTTTTAAGTTTTTTCGTCTTTAGACCGTGTTTGTTGGATCAGGGATTTTGTGAGTGAAAAGAAAAAGTAGAGGATCCGATCCTCAACCGTTAATTCATCTAACTTTTTTATTTTCTTTTTTCTCACCAAATTTTTGGTCCAAATACAGTCTTAGTAAAAATTTTTCACCATTTAATTAAAATTTTATAATTTTTCGATTCCTTTTGACTATAGGAGTATGGAAATATAAATTTTTCATCTAATTTAAAAAAAAAAATTTACTAAAGACAAAAATAAAACGTTTTTACTTGAAAAAATCACGTAAAAATGGTTTTTTTTTGTCTTTAGTAAATATTTTTCAAATTAGATGAAAAAGTTTATATTTTCAGACTTCTCTTGTCAAGATGTATTGAAACAGTAAAAAAAAAAATGATCAAATGATAAAAAAAAAATTGCTGAATGATGAACGAAAAATTGAATACAAACAGCAACTAGCCAAAAACATAACTGGAGGAGGAAATTGTCATCTTAAGCTCTAGTCGCTAATTCCAATGGGAGAAAGGAGAAAGAAGAAATGTGTTCATACCAAATCTAAACCAAAACCCAAGACGCCAAGTAACTCTTGGAAGGAAGAAGAGAGTTGTGAGGCCATAGCCACTAGCAATGCATTAACGATCACAAAATACCTTACAGCAAATGATGTTTGTGATTGTCAAATATCAAAAAGAATAAGAAAAAAATGAAATAAAGGATGATTGTACAAAAAAGAAAATAAAAGATCATCAAAAAAATGAGGACACTATTATGTTAAATACTAAAAAAAACAAAGAGTATGAGAGAAAAACTTTCACTTGAACGGAGTCCCACACGTCACACAAAAGTTGAATCTATATAAAATATTCATTTTTTATGCCAAGTTCTTTTTGGATGGAGCCCACACCACACAAAAATTGAATTTACGTCAGGTACTTACTTTGTACACTATATACTTATCTTCCAAGTACTTTTGAATAATTTTTTTGTGGGTACATAACAATTCTGATAATTAAAGAAAAAGAATGAAATTTAGACCCCATTTCGGCCAGCTATAAAAACTAAGTTTTTTTATTTTTGGATTAAAAGTGAAAAGTAGGAGAAAAAAATTACTTGTATTATTTGTGGCAGCTAAAAAAACGTGTAGTTTTTTTGACAAACCAATGTCTTGGCTTATGCAAAAATAACTCAATCTTTGTTTCAGCTAATAAAACTTAGCCCAAACAACTACAAAAAATTGTGTTATTTTAGGACAAAAATAAAAAAAAAAATAAACTTAGCTCAAACAGGGCCTAAAAGATAATGTGCAAGGGAAAAATATGTTAATTTGACAAACAAAACTTCTGAATGATGGTTATGAATTGGTTATACTCTGCATCCAAAACTTTAGGTTGTCAAGGACTGTGGCAGAGTCATGGTAAGTGGCCGTGGCAGGTCATGGCAATGTGACTGTGGCAGGAGTCATGGTTGCAGAGATAGTTGCCACCCAAGGCCCATGAGCTAAGCACAAAGGTGGGGAGGATGCTCTTAGCCATGGCCATTTTAGAATAGCTAAGTGCAGTGAAATGCTAGCTCAAATGAGGTCAATGCAAGAACTTAGGGCCAAGATAGTGCATACATGAATTAATGTGTGGAAAGAAGGGTGGGGAAGTGAGTGATGTGTTATGGTCAACTTGTCTCTTTTGATTTTAAGGGGTGGCATGTAAGGGTTAAACCAAAACCAGTGCTTCCATAGACTAACATTTGTGAAATAAACATTAATAATGTTTTTCGTTTTTAGGAAATTTTTTTTTTACTGTTTGATCAAAAATTTGATTAATATTTGTTCTCTTGACAAGAAGGTCTGAAATAATAAATTAAGAAAATCATTTAATTTTTTAAAAAAAAAATCACTTAAGACAAAATAAACCATTCAAAACATAGAGATCAGACTTTGTTTGATTCAGTTTTCATAATTATTTTGCAACACAATTTTTCAGAATCTATTTTTGAAAGCAAAAGATTTATTATTTTCATATATTATTTATTAAAAAAAATAATTTTTTAATATTTGAAGATATTTTTTTAATGTTTTCTCAAGAAAGTATTCTTTTCTAAGAGAATTTCATAAAAAAATTTCAAAAACCAGCAATTAATTTTGAAAACCGAACCAAATAGAACCTATCATGGGTTTTTCTACAAAAATCTAATCTAGAAAATTGTGTAATTTTTGTGACATAGTCGACCTTTTTAGGTTGGTGAATGTAAATTCCATGCCTCTAGCCTTCATTGCATAAATAGCTTTGATAAATTTATGTGTTTAATTTTGCAAATTGTAATGGTGAACAGTTCAACTACCTTCCTATTTGAACTTGTACGGCTCTTACAAACTAAACAACGTGTTAGAACTCAACTCGTGATTGATTGAAGATTGGTTTGCTTGATAAATAAAATAAGTTTAAATATATTTTTAAAATTCTTTAAATTTTTTAATTAAGTTTAAACAATATACTATGGCTTGATAAGTTTCTAATGTCTAAAAAATAAGTTTTTTTCAATTTTTTTTTCTTATGGGGCCTTCACATAGGTGTATCTAGACTCTAGAGGTGTCAAATGAGTTGTGATTTGTTGACTTGGTCCATTTATTTTCATATTTATCGTGCTTCATGCCACGTCATGCCTATTTTTAATCGTGTCTTGTTGTGCCTTGAATTTTTTTTTATGAATAAGTTTAATACATCAAAATTCAAAAACTATTTAAAATTTATTTACATAAACAAATCGTGTCGTGCCTCTTCCCCAAAAATCAGTGGCCCGACTAGGCCCATCACTGTGTCCGTGTAGTGCTATGCCAAAATTTTAATGTGTCGCTCGCCTGTTTGACACCTATGTGTCTTTATGTTAAATATGAGTGCTAATGAGTATAAAGTTGATGCGAGAACTGATTCTGTGTTCATGGTTCCATGAAGTAAACTATTTGAGATTAGTTTATTTATATTTAAATAAATTAATCTTAAAATTTTTTTTAAGCTTATTAATATATACGGGGGACAATCAAAGCCGTTATTGATCGAGAAATGGATACTGTGAGAGCGGGTGGTGATTGTGTCGCGACCAGTCGAGTAACCGATCTACCTCTTTGTCTGAAAATTTTGAGGTCTGCCCAATCAAGTCAAGCGAATTGATATGCAACCACCAACTAGGTGATGCCAAGTGTTCCTGATAGGAACTTCAATTCATTTTGCCATTTAATCAAAATTTTATAATTTTTTTTTTCTCTGGATAAAAGGATTTCAAAAATATAAAAATTTATGTTTAATTTGAAAAAAAATTAAAGAAGAAAAAAAATCATCTGAGGTAAAAATAATTTTTTTTCAGATTAGAAGATTTTTTTTTATATTTTCACATTTTTATTGTCAATAGAAATTAAAAAATTAAAAATTTTTAATTAAACGGCGAAAAAAATCACTAAAAACAAAAAAACTCGAAAACCAAGAAACAAAAAAACTCAATAAAACCAATAACCCAAATTGAGCAATAGTTTCTATTCAATTACCAAAATTGTCTCTTCTCGTACCTGTAGATTTGTACTTTCTTGTTTTCTTAAGAGGGTTAGTTTAAATAATAAGGAGAAAAATTAAATAAATTTGATAAAAAGAGAAAAGTAAAAATCATTTCCCACAATAATTGATAGTATTGAGTTTTATTTATTTTAATAATATTTTTTGCAATGTTATGACCAGTGTAATACATATTTTTTTACGAATATTTAGTACATTTACAAATATATTATTATATATTCACAAATATTTTTATAATTTTTTTTATGCACCTGCAAAATTAGCTAGTACTTAGCACTTTCTATTTCGTACTAAACAAATCATATTTTCATGACGCTTTTATTAAAATACTCAAAATTTTTAACAATAAAACTAAAATATCTATTCAAAAGTACTTATTTAGTTTCATGTTTTGGAAAGTAACGACACAAATTCCTCAGAAACAAAAGAAGAGTTTCAACCTTCATTCGTTTCCATTTTCCCCATTTAATGTATTTAATTTATTCATTAAATTAAGTTGCTAAATCTAAAGAATCCTAAGAATATGTCTTGTTTTTCGCCTGAGATTTTTTTTTAATTCTTTTTTTTATAAACCAAAAAATGCAAACAAAGGACAAATTCCATGTATTTGGCAATATTGTTCTAAACTTCTAATAGAGAAGGTGCTATTCATCTATTTTTTTATACAAAAAAATTTAACCAAACGATATTTGGGCTCCATGATAACCAACAATTGGATATCAACTTATATCCATAGAATTTAACCCGAAATGTTTAATAATAATACTATCCCTTTGCCAAAGATTTGGTAGGCAGAAAGAATTGATCAACTAAATTTAGTTATTGCGATAGACCAGAACTATCGACTCCAAGCGGTTTCATTGAAGCCACTAAATTTTTTAAAAGACATGTGTATATTAATTATAGATAATAAATACATTTTGAACCCATTAAAAATCTTTAGAAATCATCAATTGAGATTATGGGTCAATTTCTAAAAATATTATAGTTCACTAAAAAAATCTAGATCTTACTTCTCGTTTCAAACAAATTTAGATTTATTAGAGATGGTTTCATAGTTTTAAAAAACAGTTATTTTTTTATACCAAAAAATGTTATTTTTATAAATGCATAATTTTTTTTTAAAAATTACTCACTACCCCCAATGTTGTGTTACGAATTGATTCTAGATTCCCACGTGTACACTCTGTGGAACAAAATAACAAAAAAAATGGGATGGAATTTAGTGATTGGTCTTCCAAATAATTTAATAGTTAAGAGCCCTTGAAGACTATACGTAGGGATCTAAGGGAATTATTTCAATCCTTAGCGAAGTAAGATGTAATTAACACAAAGTCCGTTATAATCTTGATCAGCCAGAACTTACTCGTTTTGAAAACCAATAAAGAATTACACATAAACTGTCTGTTAGATTCAGAAAATCTGGACGTAGAATGTGCTCATGTGAAACCAATTGGAGATGATTCTCTCTCTCTCCATTACACCATAACTTTGTCCGTTAGATTCTGATCAGCAAGAATTTCCTTGTTTGAAAACCAATTAAATTGCTCTCTCTCTACTGTTTTTTATAAATGCCATTAGGAATTTGAGATCTTACAGCAATTTCAGATTGCTCTCTTTCTGATAAATTGTCGCGTTAGATGGAGAAATCTTGGATCATCAAAGAATTTCAATTGTTCTCTCTCTCTCTCTACATATAATTGCCAGTTAGGATTGAGAAAATCTTGATCAGCCAATTTCAGATTGCTGTCTCCTATATAATTGTCCGTTAGGATTGAGGAAATCTTGATCTCAAGATTTCAGTCGCCCTCTCTCTCCTGCCTTCATCTTGAGAATCTTTGTCTCTCTCAAATCGGAACAATTTGGAGCGAGCATCTTCTTCGTCCAGAGTGAAAGAAAGTCGCTCTTTCTGAACTGTGTGCAGGAGAAAATCGCCAATATTCAAGGTTCTTAATGTACTGCTTGGTCCTCGATTTCATAGTCGCACACTTTTTCTTTTCGTCAATTGAAGAATAGGGCGATGAATACGACGATGGAAGACGAACCCTTGAATTTTGATCCCTTGGGGGTATGAGAAGAAATAACCCTCAATTGTTTTTTTAGATCTGGCAGTTTTAGTTTGAAATCATTGAATTAAATTCCTATAATGTCAAAATCTGAGTACTGAATATTTTTGTTTTTGGTTTCATGATGGTTACTTGGTGCACGATTGGATATGGATGATGGTGAACATAGTCCCATGATTTTGCAATTGGGTGTAAAAAGGTATTTGGAGAATTTCAATCGCCTTAAAACCTGCCACTAGTCCTGGTTAGTGGCTAACGCCAAACATGTAGTCTTCTTGTTCTGTTCTTAATTGTTTCCTTTCAATCTATTAAGTGTACCTGAGTTCCGCGACAGAAAGAAAGAAGAAAGAACCAATGTAATGTGATCAGTCCTCTGCACTTTCTTTCTTCTCTCTTCATCGAATTGGTGCCTATTTTGTGCCAGTTTGGCAAGGCTAAAATGTATGTATATACTTTGTTGTTATGTTGAATAAGTTTACATATGATTACTATTGCTTTATTTTAGATTAAAGGTACGCAGCAAACCTCTTATCATATATTCTCTTTCTTCCCCCAATTCTGCAGTTCGTGTAATGCTTTCATTATTGGATCTTCATGTGTTAGCCGCAGATAAATACCATCGTGATGAAGATTGTGGAAGATTTTTGTTGTGTTTTCCTGTTAATTGACCTTTATCTTCTGTGATAAACTTTCAACATCAAGTTTCATGTGATGATTTGAATTAAATTTATCAACCGTCATAAATTCACCTTTATCTTCTGTACTTTTTTTAATACTTTCAATTGTTTCTTCAAGTTATGTTTTTGCAGTTAAAGAACAATGCCGTGAGATTGTTAAGATTTTTTTGGGCGTGTGTTTCAATGATAATTGCCATTTTTGCTTCTTTACACACGTTCAGCTTTCAAATTTTCATAGGGCAATTCATACTTAATCTTTCTTCACAATTATGGTTTGTTTTTGCCTTCAGTTGGTTTCTTCATTATGATTTATTCTTTGTTAAAGAACAATTGCGATGAAGATTGTGAAGAACTGTTGGCAGCATTTCCAAAATAATTGATCCTTTTGTTCGTTATACTCTTCACTTTCAAGTCTCACACGGTGATATGCTTTCTTCTTTGTTCAATTAAATTTTTCGTTTTATTTCAATTGTTTCTTCATACGTTTTATTCGTTGTCAAGAGCATTGCAATAAGATGTGAAGAACTTTTGGTTAGTGTTAATTGACCTTATCTTCTCTATTCTCTTATACACTTTCCCGCTTTCAATGCTCATGATAGTGAATTAAGTTAATTAGTCCTTTGGTTCTACATTGTGATTTCCGATGCGAAGAAGACTGCAAATATCTTTTGTTCAGTGTGTTGCATGTACTTGACCCTTTTTTCTGTGAACACTTGCAGCTTCAAAGTCTCATGCGGTGGTTTGTATTAACATTCAAAGCGAATTCAAACATTCTCTTCTTCAACCATCTGAGTTTTTTGTTTATACTTTCATGATGAATATAAGTGTTTAATTGACCCGTTTTTTCAGATATTTATGGCATCATCAGCAAAAAAGATGTCATGTGATAGTGAGAAGAGGATCAAAAGATGAGGGTACGACTTGGAAAAACTGTATCACTAATTTATTCTAAATCTAGACCAGCTGCTATATTAATAGCCGAAATATGAAGCTGCAATGATAAACATCCACATATTGGAGGCAATTGGTTGGGAGATAGCACAGCTGCTAGAATTACAACTTCACATGGACCTTAATACACCCACATAGCATGCAATATACACCCATTATGAGAACTGAAGCAAAAAAAATGGCCTTATTTTTTCAAACTTGAGTCTTTTGATGGTATCTTATTTATTGGAATCGAAGTACCGTGATGAGTGATTGATTTCCACCCTACGGACTTAGAGTGCAGAATGAGTTCAAAACAGGGAAGGTATGACACATTTGCATCTTATATTATTTTCAGTTTCTTACAATAGATTACAGATAAAACTGATTATTTACTTTGAGTTTTCTTTTCAATCTTGGTGTGTTTGAACGATTAGATGATTTTCCCCTTTACTCCTCATGGAACGGGACTTTCACCAACTATTAATTTTTGATTTATGGCATTGGAGGACTTTTTCATACTTTCTTTCCATTTTTCAAGCTTTCCATTTACATATTTTATTTTTTTTAGTCTTTGAACTTAGATAAGGCAAATATCTGATAATAGTAAATATCTTTTGCAGTTTCATATCTGAAATAGAAGCGGTTTGTACTTGTCGACAATGGTTGGTTGATGGTCCAAAATATTTGTTTGTACTGCTTGGATGAGAAAGCCTATTTATTGTCACTTCAATATTCTCTAAAGGATAAACATCAAACAATATGATTTATAAGTCTATATCACAGTTTACTTGACATGGTAATGTTGTTTTCTATTTTGTAAAGAAAATTCATCCATAGAATGGTTTCAACAATAGTCATTGTTTTTGTTTTACTGGTTTTAACGATTTGTTTAGTTTGTTAATGCTGTTTGTCTTGTTTTGTTTTACTTGGCTTTAAGCATGTGTTTATTTATGTTTCCTTGTTTTAGCACTATTGTGCTAATTTGAGTTTTGGTATTTGTAATTATAATGTTATAACCACCCTTCCCTCTGTTTTTCTTTTTTGTGAATTTGGACTTGCATATGATTTAAGCCACAAACAATATGTTTTTCTTTTCCTTTGATGGACCCATTAAAACAGTTTGTGGCTTGTAAATGGATTTATATTCATTCACTTCTTGTGGGAAATCTAAACCAGTTTTATAGTTTGCAATAGGAAACATTGTATTCTCTCTTTTTTTTCTTCCTTTCTTTCTTTTTTTTTTTGCGTGCTATGAGCATACAAGGATATAAATATTTGAAAATCCTTAAGATTATATTGTCTTGTTCTACAAAATCCTTCTCCATGATATAGTTTACAAATACTTTGTTTGAAATTAATCGCTTGAATGCGTTAGAATCATATAGTCACGTTTCCCAAAATGCTGCAACTCCATTGGATTGATATTTATTTGGATTGGGGAACCAAACCATGATTAATTTGATTTTCTACATCATGTGATGGTGGCATGGTACAAACATGTTAAATTATATTCACTTTTCGTTATTCGACCATGGTATATACGGCTTCCATGTATACACAACATATATATTACTCAAGTCCAACCTCTCATCAGATGCATTCTCTTTCTTCTTCACCAATTCTGAGTTTCGTTTAATACTTTCAATTATTATATCTTCATATGTGTTATCCCGCAATAAAGACCATTGTATGAGATTGTTAAGATTTTTGGTGTGGTGTTTCGTTTAATTGACCTTTTCTTCGTGATAACTTCCAACATTTCAAGTTTTATGTGATGATTTGAATTAAATTTATCGAATAGTCACAAATTCTCTTTTCCATCCAATTTTAACTTTTTTTAATACTTTCAATTGGTTCTTCACATATGTTATTTGCAGTTAAAGAACAATCCCTGTGAAGATTGTGAAGATTTTTTGGTATGTGTTCATGATAATTGACATTTTTTCTTCTCTGACACACTTTTAGCTTTCAAGTTTCAATTTTCATACAGGGCAATTCATACTTTCTCTTTCTTCAACCAAGTAATGGGTTTTGTTTTTGCTTTCAGTGGTTTCTTCATATGATTTCTTCGCTGTTAAAATGAAGATTGTGAAGACTTTTTTGGTTAGTGCTAATTGACCTTTATCTTCTCTATTCCTGACACACTTTCCAGCTTTCAGTCTCCTATTGGTGATATTGAATTATTTAATTACTTCCTTTGGTTCTCATATGGTGATATTCACAGATGTGAAAAGACGCAAATATCTTTTGTTAGTGTGTGCATGTTATTGACCTTTTTTTATGTGATCACTGCAACTTTCAAGTCTCATATGGTGGTTTTTGTATTAACATTCCAAAACAACCAAACATTCTCTTCTTCGACCAATTGGTGAATATATGTGTTAATTGACCTTTTTTCAGATATTTTATGGAATCTCCAGCAAAAAATGCAATGTGATAGTGAAGGAGAGGATCAAAAAGAGGAGGTACGACTTGAGAAAAGTATCAACTAATTTATTCTAAAATATTAATTAGCCCTGAAATATGAGTGGGCAATTGTAGTAAAACATCCGTATTAGAGGCAATTGGTGGGTGAGATGGCACGGCTTGCTAGAATTACAACTTCACATGGACATGACAACAGCCACATAGACATGCTTAGACACATATATGAGAACTGAATGAAAAGCAGAAAAAAGTGCCTTAATTTTCAAACTTGAAGCATTATTAACGAGTGTATCTTAGTTTATTGATGATTTCCACTACGGAATTAGGATTGTAGAATGAGGTCAAAACAAGGGAGAGTATGACATATTTGAATCTTACATTCTTTCAAGTTTCTTGCTTGCAAGAGATTACAAGATAAATTGATGATTTACTTGAGTTTTCTTTCAATATTGTGTAGTTGACACGATTAGATGATTTTACCTTGGACTCATCATGGAAAGGAACTTTCTACACACCATAATGTTTTGATTATGCTCGAAAGACTTTTTCCGTACTTTCTTTGCCTTTCACTTTCATTTCACATAATTATTTTTTAGTCTGGAAGTAGAAAAAGCAAATAATCTAATAATAGTCCCAAATATCTTTTGAAGGTTCATAATCTGAAATAGAAGCGGTGTTGACTTTGTATGACAATGGTTGGTTGATGGTCAAAAATATTTGTTGTATGCTTCGATTAGGAAAGCCTATTTCTGGTCAACTTCAATATTCCCTAAAGGAAAACATGCAAACAATATGATTTATAAGTCATCTAAGAACAGTTTACAATTGACATGGTAATGTTGTTTACTTGTAAAGAAATATTCATGCATAGAATGTTTCAAACAATGTATTGTTTGTTTACTTGGCTTCAAGGATTTGATCAGGTTATGTTTCTTGTTGAGCACTGATGTGCTTATTTAGTTTTGGTACGTTTGTAATTCTTTGTTAGACCACTTTTCCCTCTGTTTTTATTTTTGGAATTTGGGACTTACTACCATTGAGGACCATAAAACAGTTTGTGGCTTGTAAATGGCATTTATATTCACTCTGTGGGAAATCTAATCACCCGTAGTTTTATAGTTTTGCAATAGGCGCCTGGTATTCTCGTTTTGCTTGAATGCTTGTAGAATCATATATTCAATTTTTTTCCCAAATGCTGAACTCTATTGGATTGATAAGTTATCTGATTGGGGAACCAAACCATGATTATTATATTTCTAGATCATGTGAGGTGCATGGGGACCCAAACATGTAAATTATATTCACATGTTTAGTTATTCGAGCGTGTGTGTATACGGCTTTCACCTGTACAATATTTATTATTAATTAGGCCATGCAGATAGCTTTACATGTTTGTTATGCCTTAAGATCTTTTAATTTCTATTGATAACTCATAATTAATTTTGGCCTACTGTCAATAAGTGGATAAAGTTTTAGAGTTTGTTCTACTTCTTAGACACTCAAAACTAGTGACAAAAATCCAAGAATCAAAATCAATGATTAAAAAAACACCGAAATATTGGTTTTCTATGTGTTATTGTATTTGTTGCAGAGTTCAAATACTTGATACGTTATTTTCCATGGTGATAAAACAAAACATAAGGAGTTTCAGTGAGATGAAGGGCTATTGATAGGAGAGCGGACTAGTCAATTGGGATCGTTATCCTCTAGGTGAAGATGCCTCATCAATATAAAAGTCCATATCACGGTTTTGTTTCATGGAAAGTAATAGCTTTGTGAGGTTAATTGATCATAACTTACTGCTTTAGGTTCATTACACAGATTGCCATGCCAATAGTAGCTTATCGTACAATGCTGCAATTGGCTGCCCACCTTTGTACCGTCAGGTTAGTTGGATTGGTGGCGAGCTTGGCGGGCTCTTATTTTTTTTTTTTTTTTCTTTTATTTTTTTTTTCTTTTTTTTTTTTTTTTTTTTCTTTTTTTTTTTTCAATCTAATATCATAATTGATTAGTTTGAGGTATCCTATATGCACAAGGCTAACCCTACCTTCATTATTGGGAAGCTATCCACAAAAAAAGAATGGCAGCAATCGAAGGAATGGCAGACATTGATATGCGTTGTGTAGTGATAAAACTGTACTGGCTCGGCAAAAAGTCTTATTTTTCCTTTAGTTTGAATTTCTCGATTCAGTAGTATAGTTCTTGTTCCAAATCTTTTTGCGTGCATGTAATCTCGTAGATCTTTGATAGAGAGTAGATGAGAGATACCATAGTTTTGATGGCTGCAGAGTCTCGAGTGGAAAACCAAAAATAAAATGGATTCTGTTTTGGGGTATGTGGGCGGACCCAAAAGCGGTCGGGACAATTATTTACGCCTTTCTAGTACAAAAGATGCAATCTAGATCGGTATTGATGCTTTTGATCCCTAGTATTGACATGAACACAAATAGGAGGACAAAAAAAGAATGGAGATGTTCTTCCTGATGAAATTAGCTTAATTAGTTTCAAATATACTTAAGCATTCAGCTGTCATAATGCTGATAGGACATTTTTCTAGTCCTATATGGTAACAGATTTCAAACTACGAACTTGTCCTTCTGTGGCAGGGTTCCCTTGCTGAAGTTTGTTTTAATTTGTTTTATGTTTCATTTTAATCTAATTTTAAATTCTCATATGACCTTCATTTCCCTGAACGGTGTTAGTTGATGAAGATGATCTCGTTATAATGACTGGAACGGGCTAAGTTCCAGTGAAGATGCATGGGGAGTCCATTGGAAGGATTGAGGTTCATCGTTCTATCCTTAGATAATAACAATCTATATTACTATACAACAACATATATAATAGTAACAAAAAATGGTGTGTTCGGGTCGGCTAGGTGAAACCTGGGCTAGAGCGCGGATTCAATTGAACACTAAATTTTTAAAAACATGTGTATATTAATATCTTATAACATATAGACAATTAATACATTTGGAAACTATTTTGAAATTAACAATTTCCGATTAGAGTTAATTTCTAAAATATTATTAGTTCAGTAAAAAACTCTTGATCTTATTCCATTTCAAACAAATTTAAATTATTAGAGAATAGGTTATTATAGTATGGCAAGGAAAGTTATTTTTTGTAGCAAAAATATTATTCTTAAAATTGCATAAATTTTAAAAAAATGTTTGTTATTCTTATAAATTGTAAATTACCTCGATAACCCAACGTTGTGATTAGGTAATCTGTTCTAGGTTTGAGTGATGGTTTTGGATCCGGGGTCTTAAATCTGTCAATGCCACGTTCGCCCCCAAGTGTAGTTTACTCGGGTTCGGGAACAAAATGGATGAGAATTTAGTGATTGTCTTCCAAATAATTTAATATGTTAAGAGCCATTGAAGAACTATTAACTTGAGGAACCTAAAAGGGAAATTATTTAATACTTAGCGAAGTAAGAGTAATGAACACAAACTGTCCCTAGGATTCTTGATCATCAAGAACGTCCTCGTTTGACACCAATTATTAAAGAGATACACATAACTTGCGTTAGGATCATGCAAGAACTTGCTCATGTGAAAACCAAGTGCGAGCAGATTTTCTCTCTCTATCTCTCTCATTAACACAAATAAATTGTCCATTAGATTCTTGATCAGCAAGAATTCCTGTTTGAAACCAAATAAAGCGATCTCTCTCTTCCTCCGATCTCTCTCTTTAATTGCACATTAAATTGTTCGTAGGATTTAGAAATCTTGATCAGCAAATTAATTCAGATTGTGTTATCTCTCTTTTTAAACTATAAATTGCCAGTAAGATGAGGAAAATCTTTGATCAGCACAAGAATTCAGATTCTCTCTCTATATATAAATGTCCGTTGGGATTGAGAATCTGATCAGCAAGAATTTCAGAGATGCGCTATCTCTCTCCTTCATCTTGAGAAATCTATGTCTATTTCCCCCAAATCGGAAAAGGGAACAATTAGAGCTAGCAATCTTCTTCTTGTACAGAGAGGAAAAAATCGCCAAATCTCAGGGTTCTTAATTGTTGCATTGGTCCTCGGTTCAGAGTGACAACACTGTTCAATTTATCCCAGACCCAATTCAGTTGACGAATAGTGGCGATGAAGTTCATAGGCAGGAGTTTCTTTGTGGTTCTTGGTTCTTTGAATGCCAAGATCAACATTATTTTTGATCTTCCTAAATGTGAGCGCAAATGAAGGTTTCATATGTATCTATTCTGCGGCCAGAGTCATGTGTTTCTTTCTATGCAGTTCCAAAATAAAGCTATATATCCACCAAGGCACCAACAGAGTTGGTGGCAAAGTCTTTCTGGTTGTGGTTCAACTTGACAGGGATTCCGGAAACCTTACTGGATCAGATCATGAAGTTCTATGCGAAAAGAGAGCACAATCCATTTACCTTCATGTTTCCCTTTCAAACTGCTTGCTTTTTCCCTCTTTTTTTTTTGGTTAAGAAGTAAGATATTACATAAAAGACTGAAGTAGGTAGATATTTATCATTTAATCAGTTGTGGATATGGTTACCGTAATAGCCTATTGTTAGCTGTAGTGACTAGGTGGGTTAGATGTTGCTTGTTTGTTGATTCTAAATTCGGAAGAAACTGCACTTCCTAAACATACGTATATTGTTTACAAATAGTACATACGTATATTGTTGTAACAAGCGGAGTGGGATACAAAACTCTGTAGCCGACAATATATCATTGACAATGCATTCAGCAAATCATGTCTTTATTTTCACTCTCACTCAATTTTTTTTTTGGGAATGGATTATGATACCTTAATTACCCATTTTGGCGAAATCTGCTTAAATTGAGACATTAATGTTCTTTTCTTGGATTACGGTTAATGATGAAACTTCAGTTCTCGAGGCAATTTTCTATCATTTTATGCTTTGAGGCTTTAACATTATTTATGATCCGTGTGTATACATTGCCAGTTAATTGTATTGGTCAATTGCGGTACTGGGCTCAGTCAAGATCATGATATAAGGGCCCTTTCATTGAAAAAAAGTTTCCCCATGGCATCTGTTTTATGCCATTCATACTTTCTTGATAGTTATACTGTGGTTTGAGCGCAAGAGGATAGTTGAAACTCAATCAGTGAGGTTAGCACGTTTTGTTTCTTTATGAAGTTACACAAAAGCTGTAAAATCAGGATGCATGTGTCCGTTTGAGTAGTTACTGTATGTGGCACAATAGTATAGCTTGTCATGTATTTCATTAAAAAGTCCAAGCAGTTGCAGGTTTTAATCCAATGTCTTCCCCCCATTTGCATATTTACTTTGCATTTCGATGTTTTGTAGGATACTATATCTACTTACATCTTTCATTTAAACTATCATGCATTGTATTGATATTGAATGTTGTATCTTACGACATCATGACGTGCATATGTCCCCCTCTTGTTGGACTCATTTTTCTCGGCTGTGGTTTCCAGAAACCCAACGGCGAACTTTTCCCTCTTCCAACCTGAAACTGCAGGTTAAACTATGAACGCGATGACTCCAATTGATATTCTCTTGATACATCTTCGGGTAGGTACGGTTTGAAATGGTAAATATACAAAAGGTTGATTAGGGTTTCTATTTGTTGCTTGCATTTCTTTCAATTTTTTAATAGAAATATTTTTAAAATTAGGATTGAAAAAAGACCCGAGAGATGTAGCTGCAAGTAAGGAGACGAATGTGGAAGGAGGGAACAGGTATCATTAAGGGCATCTAATTTGTGAGACGTAATACATTGCATTACGGATATAGATTGAACTCATTTCATTGTTTACCACTATGTGCTCTACAGGATTGCATTTTGGTTCCTCGCATATCTCTAGCACTACAATTGTTGATTACTGTTTTGTGGTTGGTTGCCTCGGAATAGAGGTACAACCTGCATGTTTGGGGTAAGTTCAGGGGCTGTTATCATAACTATCAGAAACCAATAATAATAGCACTTCGTGTGTAATTCTAATGTAGTGTAAACTAAGTCAAAAATGATTTATCCAATATTTGCATTGGAGTTAATGCGTTTATACCATGATCAGATGGGTATATGGAATTATTTAGCTGGCATTTGAGTTATGTCATGTTATAAGCCAACAATCTCTCTCTCTCTCTGAAAAAAAAAAAGGATGCTTTTGGGATTCATATATTCAATATATTTTAAAGTGAAAATCATGTTTGGGTGCCTGAAAGTGATTAAGGCGACATCATCCAACAACTTCATGGTAATTGAACACATCTGAAAAAATCATTTAATGAAAATGTCCGATAAACTGGGAATATCGTGGGCGCTCATATCCAATAACTTCATCGCTGCTTTATCTAAATGTATACTTCTTATGACTTTATTGTTTTTTGTTGGCTTGTTTTCAGGAAGTAAAATGGAAAACAAGAAGAGGCAGCAAAACGAGGTGCTTTCATGGCTCTGCCCATTTATATCCTTTCTTTTTATCTTGTTTTTCTTATATGAAGACCAAATACTTTGGGGTATTTAGAGTCCCCATGAATCCAATTGCGCATCATGTTCTGCATGAGATGTAAAGAGTCCACTGTTTTTGGAGATCTATGCTGCTGTCAAGCATTCTTGTCCATTGTTGACCCTGGTTACTATCTCTAATATACACAATGTTGTGTACTCTGATCTCTACCTTTCATTAATTTGTAAAAGTATTGTGAATGAATTCGATTTGGCATCTGAAGGTATATGTAATTCTGCCCAGAAGTTTGAGTTTGGGAGTTCTCCTTATGTTTTGCAGCTGGGGATACAGCTGGGTTATCTTGAGGAGGAAAATTGGCCCGCCATTTTCCCAATTATCCCATCATGAATTGGCAAACGAAATTCCCAATTCATTCTACAACGTTGCAGTTGTTGTATTTACAACATTTTGGGGAGGTTAACTTTAGATTGTTGTAGAAGTTTTATGTTATCTGTTTATTATTATCTTCACTTCATTGGCCAGCCCAAAAATTTTGTACACATGTAAACCCGTATGCGGAAATGGGTTGAGCTGCGTGAATTTGCATTTGTTCTTTAGATGGTTGATCATTGTGAGAAGGTCTCATTTTATGCCCTATAATGTTATTAAATTGAGGCATGGTCATCAAATATGCAGCAGTACAAGTTTTTAAAACTTGAAAATGTGACTTCAGTGCGGAAGGACAGAAAACATTTCATCTTAAAATTAGCATTATTACTGCTGGCATATACTCCCCCCTCCTTTTTCTCTATAATGAAGGACGTGTGGTCAGAATGAATAGTGGCATATGTGGTTGAGTTTTTTAAGGTTGTGGACTCTTTCTTAGAATATTGAGGTTTGATGTATCCATTCCCTATTTATTCGGTATCCCCTCTACACTCTGTAATAGGACAGCAATATGAGTATCTCGCCCCTTGCAACTCCGCAATTCAGTTCAGCTTTACTGTAATGGCAAACAGTTCCTGATACTTGCAATATAGCTTTCTGTAGATTCATATCTGAAGTGCATTTGTAACGTTGCATTGTGAGATATTTACCTTTTTAAATTTTAATGATCACATGGGAGATCATGAAATGGCAAGCTGCAAACCAAAATTACTGAGGGGTGATGTATCGTGAGCGTGGGTTTGGTAACTTGGGATGCATGAATGGTTTTTTATTCAAGAAGTTTTTTAACAATGTCGCAAGGCCTTTCATGTCATGGATATCTTATACAAACAGCCATCCTTTGTTCTCAACTACACTTTGATTCAACTTATGCACAGCAGCATTCTGCTTTTAGTTAACTTCAGAACCGGTTACAGGACTGAAAGGCTATGAAGTTTGGGTGGTTTTTTCCTTTTATATTTTGGTAAGCTTTCCAGTATTTGAATTCGATCTGCTATATCGACGTTAATTCGTATGAGGGATGCATAATTTTCTGTCCATGCCATACGGCTTCAACCTTGGTTTCTGCATTTTTGTTGCGGGGCTCCTCCTATCATTTCAAGGGAAATCTCTGACGTTAAGTTATCTAATAACCTTCAACTGCCTAATTCTGAATTCATTTTTTTCTTTACTCATCATTAAATATTATATAAAATTCCTACAATGTATCGTGCTTAAAAGAAAAAAAGCTGATCTCTGTGTCTTTCATACAGCAAGTAATCCTACATACGTAGATATTGATAAGTACACAGGTTTTAATTGGGGTATGCCGCTCCACGTACTACCGTTTATTTTTTGGTTTTCATCTTTTTTCTATTTTCCTATATTCACTATTCAAATTTGATTCTTTATTCTCAGGTATTCTACTTTGGATTCAGATGTTCTGTCTTGAAACGGTGATTAAGTGTATGGGTTTATTCAGGTCTGATTTCTTCACAACTATCATTTCATCTTTTCTAAGCCAGAAATAATAAACAATAGCAACCAAAGAAGTGCATTGTGAAACGTGCAGCATTCTGTTCCTTCAACATTTAGAAAATGTGCACAAAAAATGAAATGTTTGGCTTAGATTTTTCCTCGTATGTACACACACTAGATTGAATCTGTCCACTGATTCATTTTGTTGTACTTTTTCCCTGAACCATTTCTTATTGTTACTTTCCAGTTACCCTCATTGCTCCCATCGATGCCGGCAAGTATACCATATATTTCCGAGTGGGCAGCGGGAAAGCAGCGGAATGAAGCGTAGGCTGCGAGAGGAGCCTTGAAAGCAGCATATGATTGAGGTCAGTCCGGACACAGTTGCAGCGCGGATCTTGAATCCGTCGAACGTTTACCCGTTCGCAAGAGCATGTAGAGAATCGGACAACGGAAAAAAGGAACTTTCAGATGTTTTTTCCACATCCAACACTGTGTTCAGCAGGTTTTTCTGCAATTCAACAAATTTTTGCCAAATAAAAATGAATGGAGCAAATATCTTCAAATTTGGGGGATGGAAAGACGGACTAGAGAAGAATGACAGTATAGAAGCTGAACATAATAGAGCTTAGATGCTTTATTGTTTTTCTTTTTCTAGATTTTACACTACCAAAACAATATTTTCGTGTCTTACTTAAAAACTAGATCAGAGCTGCTGAAAAATCAACTTTTTAAGGTGTTGCTATGGTTGAAAACCACAAACAAGATCATGGCAGAGAGAAACCACAAACAGAGGATATGAATCCTATATTTTTAATCTAAAATATGAGGTGTCCCCCTGGCACTAGTATATCGCCCCAACCAGTGAGTATTTTTTTTTTTGGCTGATATCCTTTAAACTCAAATTCTATTTGAAATTGATCACTCGAATTTTTGGTTTTATACGTGCTTATGTATTTGTTGCGAAGTTCAACTACTTATTTTTTATTTTTTCCACGGCGGACAAACCAAACATAAGGAGTTTCAGTGAGATGATGGGTTATGATAGGAGAGCTGAAGTTAATTGGGATCGTATACTCTAAGGTGAAGATGACTCATCAATATAACAAGAACTACACGGTTTCATGGAAAAAGTAATAGCTTTGTGAGGTAATTGAGTAATAACTTACGGCTTTTACGTTTCTTTATCACATATTGCCATGCCAATAGTAGTTTTATCTGTAACAATGCTGCAATTGGCTTGCACCATTGTCACCGTCAGGTTAGTTGGAGGGGATTCTACTTAATATAATAATTGATTAGTGTGAGTATCCGATTATGCACAAGGCTAACCCGACTGTTCATTATGAGTAGGAGGAAACTATCACAAAAAAGAATGGCAGCAATCGAAGGAATGGCAGAACATAGTTGTGTTTGTAGTGATAAAACTGGGACCTTTGGCATTGAGCAAGCTGACAATCGGCAAAGAAGTCTTATTTTACTTGAGTTTGAAATTTCTCGATTCGTTAGGGTAGTTCTTTTTCTAATCTGTGGCCCGTGCCATGAATCTCGTAGATCTTTGATAGAGGAAGTCGATGGAGGAGACACCCATAGTTGATGGCTGCAAGAACCTCCCAAGTGGAAAAACCCAAAATAAAAGGATATGTTGTGGGAGTATGTGGCTGACCCAACGAGTAGCCAATTAATTTAGCATTTTCTTAGTCATAATATGCTAAGCTCCTCTAATCGGTATTTATGTTCTGATCCCTAATAGTTGACAATGAGCACAATAGGAAAAGATGAGATTTT
>CM018909.1:15251350-15256350 GCA_009663005.1 Actinidia chinensis | reverse complement strand
CAATATTTGTATACTTTTTAAAAATTCTTATAAATAATGACTCCCAAAATTCTAAAATTAAAAAATAAATAAAAGATTACAAATTATAATCAAAAATATTATTTATCCAAATGAAAAAAAAATGATAAAAAAAGAAAATGAAAAAAAAACAGAACTAAAAAAATTTTTAAAAAAAAACTGGAATAGAGAGAGATGGTGTGAATGGCAATTAGGAGTTTGGAGAGGGGAAATTGGATAAAAAAAAAGTTTAATTGTCAAATCAGGGGGTGGAAAGTGCCAGTGTGTGTGATATATATTTGGCTAGTGAGATAAGGAATACTATAAAAAAGGTAGGTCCACAAACCCATAATCAACCATCACACCCTAACCCCGTCGACTCTCCCTTCCCGCCTCTCTCTCTCTCTCTTCTATCTCTCGTCTCAGGGAAAAAGGTTACGTAGCGAGAGAGGTCTCCCCAACTCATCGCATTGATCAGCCAGTAAAATTCTGAAATAGCCCATCGGAGTGATTAGAAACATGGGGGTTGTCAGGAATCCATCAATACTTGAAAATATTCACCCTTTTTCCATTCTCAAGTCCCCATCTCAGCTCCCAATCAAGCAATTCATTGATTATGTTGTTTTTCTCCAACTCGAAACAACTCGTCCGAACTCCGAAATAACGCTCGAGCAGTTTAAGAACGATTACCGGACAAAATAGGATGCAAGATTAACAGCCCGTTTGGCATCAGCAGATAATTTGGTGAATAGAATGCGGGGGATTGAGGGGATTTGAAATGAAGTGGATGATTTAAATAAGGAGCCCAACTTTTAAAAAGGGTGGATTTATAATTTGGTGTTTGGATGTGTTTGAAAAACGGTAATTTTAGAAATGGAGTGTGATTGGGATAAAATGTAAAAAGACAAATTACCCTCACTTTATTAATTAGTTGGTAATATGAAATGTAATTGCAATTTAATTAGTAAAATTATATTAATTAATATTTAAATGATTAAAAATAAAATTTTTTACGTTAAGTGTTAATATATAATTTAAAAATATAATTGATTTTTAATTAAATTATTCAAAATTAATTAGTAATAATATATTAAGGTGAAATTCGAATTATGGCTGGTCTACTTTTAACAAACACAACTTGTAAGAAGAAAAATGAGTAGTCAAATATTTAACTTTGTGGAGCACGATACAACAAAGGGGTTGCGGTCTTGTTGTGATTGTAACAAACCATACTTCTAACTTGAGATATTCACAAAAGGAATAGGGGTCAGGGACTGCTTCTTGCCCTGGGAGGGGATGACCCTCAAAAATATAAAAAACAAAAATTGAAAAAGAAAGAAACAAGCCCTGGGCACGCAAAAGAATTCATATTGAGATAGACAAGAGCTTCCCCATGCCTTTGAGTTCATAGTCCAAAAAGGATCCAAATTCAGAATTGAGTTTCAAATAAACCCCTATTGCTATTAAATTGAGTTTCCAAACAATAAATCGTATTTGATTTCTAAATCGACAACACAAACACCAGACAGAGACTACATCTACCACACCCAAAATGGTGGGGACAGGACTAAAAATAATCATATTTTGATGTTAATGAAAACAAGTTTTCACACATTTCGGGAAGTAGAACCCATTCCAGTAATCTCGTCCGTCTCAGGTCTACCAGTCATGGAAACACTGGCAATAAACATAGATGTACAATTGTGGAAGGAAGAGTAGTCCACAAATTCATGTTAGTCTCCGCCAAGTGGAGCGACTCGAATAAATGGACTTCTCTGGTGAGCATGATTCATATAACCTATGTAATATCATACCTTGCTGAAAGTTTGAAATAAAAAAGGAAATGTCAACCATAAAAAACAAAACATGAGGATCCTGTGTTTGTTGAGACACAGACAAAAAGGGTTGAATTAAATCCTTTACGAGTAAACAATCATACACTAAAACATTCATCGGGATAAAGCAAACAAACTAAGATTGATTTGAATACCTCGTTTTGCACTTGCCTTTTGTTTTCCCAATACAACCTTGTTGGCCACCAAACTGTTACCAAAATTAGATTTTCGGTTAAACCTCTCTCTATTTTTTACTTGGCATATGTGGTTATGCTCATTTTTTTAAAAAATGCAATGTATATGTTCAAAAAAAAAAAATATGCAACCAACTACACTGGGTTGTGCCTCTGCCTTGCATGTTCTGGGTGGGGCCCCCCACCCCCTTTTCCTTAATATGAGAACATGTCTTCTTTATTAACTCAAAGGTCGGAACAACATTCAATCCACATGTTGGGCTCAGATAAACACTTGCACTGTCACATTAGTATCGTAGGTAAACAAGTTGCCAAGTGTGGCCTCATAGTTGCCAATACAAATACCAATGAATTCAATTATTTGCCATCATCATTGCCCTATTAAACCAACATATTTAGATTTGCCCCAATCAAATAACAACAGTAATTGCCTCATCATTGCCCAACCCAAAACTTATACGTTTTACATCATCGCCAATTTACATCTTCATCAAATGCATAAACAATACAATAATCCAGTACTCTTGCAATTTTACTTCCTATATGATTTACAAGACAACACTAGGATAATAGGAACCATCAACCATCATTTTGCCTAACAATACAATAACATACAAAATGAAAGAAAGCAAAAATACACATTCTGAAAACACCCAGTTGCCTTTAATAACAATATTACAACAACACAGAGCATTTATGTCACACAACAAAATGATATACCATAGAGAAATATAACCGACTCATTAAAAGGAAAGTTTCACCTTACTTACTTGACCCCAAAAAGTGTCTGCATTCAGAATAAAACATTAAAACAAAAAAGCTTTTCATAGAAATCTATTGATTTAGTATGAAATTAATTTATTCCCAATAATGCTTGCCAAAGTTAGCACAATCCGTAACAGTGCAACTAGTTTTAGTTTATACTAAAGAAGGCTACAAATCTAATGCTATTTACCAACAAAATTGGAACAAGAATTAAAACAGCAGCAACAACTACACTTGAGGAGCTTCCTCACTCATCCCATTCTGAACATAACTCGCAATCATCGAATTTCTAGCTACGACATTCTCTAAGCATGGCATCAAAGACCTTTCTTGCATCACCCAAACCCCAATGGCCCATGAACCCCCTTCCAAACCCATCAAATGTAAAGCCCCACAAGCTTTCAACACATTTGGAACAAAAAAATTACGATCCAAAACCTATTTTCAATAAAACCAGTTCTGCAATATAATTATAATCATGGCTGACAAGAAAACACAATTGTGGGCTCCGATATATCACAGAAAATGGGCTCAGTGCAAATTGTAGGACACAATCAAATCAGGCAAATCTGATATTCATTCAGATCTGTAGCCAAACAACACAACTTCGGAACCAAACACAGATAAACAACTTACCAACCGCAACACAGACCTGAGTTGAAGAGGAAGAAGAGGGCACATCTGTCATTGCACCACTACGCGGAGCAACCGCGTGACCACGGAGGGGGTACCCCCTGTCCGTCCTAATCGTCGCGGATGGAGTTCGAAGCCATCGAAAATGAACAGGGAGAAAAAAATACTCCCAAACACAGTAGAAGGTGGGGGGGGGGGGGGGGCGGTGGGGGTGGGGTTTTCTGAGAGGAAGTGGGAGAAGATAATCGGGGAGATGCCAATCCGGAACATATCCCTTCGCCAAACATGCTGTAAAGGGATACGATGGTTTTCGGCTCAGGGGGCAGGTCACACTCAAACCAACCCGAACCGACCTGTGCTCAACCCTAATTATCACATCTAAATACCAGTACTTAGGACCATTCAATAATTACTCTTCTCACCCTACGTGCGGTATCATTCCATTGCAGCCACTAGTAGCCTATCAGCCTACCACCGCCTTTCGAGATCACAACGTTAAAGGCGTGGAGCCCACGCGATATTCTGATGCGTCAGCGCTGACGCTGCGTTTCTATTAGACCGTACATTTCTCGAAGGTCGGACAAAAAAGTACCATTAGAGGTTTGGGTCCAATATAGCGTGCTCAAACCATGATATCTTTGCAATGGTGTTAAAGTGACTCATAATGTGAATTGATAATGTGGTTATTAGTGTTCAATCGATTAAATTTTTGCATAAATTATATGTTCACGGATTTTACAAAATAAAAAGTTGAATTTTGAAAATTAGTCTATATTAAAATCATTGAGATATAGAAAAATTTTATTACTAATGTCAGGTTAATAGGATATTAATAGTCACATGATCTGAGAAATGTGTTCTTGAAGAAAGAAAAATGGTGTGTATGATTTTTTGACTAGACTATAAAAACAAATGTAAACTGAATGTGGCTACTGATATAAAATCATCATATGTCCAACAAATTGTTTAAAATAAATATTTCAAATCATAAAAATTGATCGATAGCATTTTCATAAAAACAGGCACTATCAGATTTTAGTGTCTTAGAACACTAAAAAATCACACTATTGGTTACTTTGAAAATGATACATATGGTGTGGGGTCTGGTTCTTTTAGGTGACCCCCACGTTTTGGTCATGTTCGGTCCTAGTATCATTATGGACCAAGCTTTTCTGTCGTCTATTTTTAGACTGTATCGATATAATTTTAGCATTTTTAACGTTATTTTAAAGTAATTTAAATGATTTAAAATGTACATATCGTAAATCTCATCGATAAATTTAATATTATAAATAATTAAGTTAATCGAATACAAATTAATAGTTAATTAGTATTATTTTATATCACACCTCACCTTCGCTCTACTTCTGTCTCTTCTCTTTTTTTCCGTTCTCACATGAATACTTCCCCCCTTTCCTTGGCCTCCTTCCCCTCCTTTTTCCCCCAGTATAAGCCAGATAGGTCAATTATTATTACAATTGATGATAGATTGATGATCACATGGGAGCGCGCCAGTAATAGTACCACGGGATCGCCTCTCATGGCTTCATCAAAGCCACACATTTTGTTTCTAAGT
>CM018909.1:15193850-15196350 GCA_009663005.1 Actinidia chinensis | reverse complement strand
GGGCTTGTGAGAGCAATTATCAAGTCAAGTGGGCCTGTACAATGGGCTCGTTAGACATGAGAGCATAACCCACTGGTCCACCACCAAATCTATGACCTAGGGCTTTTACCATCTTCCCTTCATCTCTCTGCTCATCGCAGCCACCGAGAGCTCTAACGCAGCAACGCTACTTCTCTCTCCTCTCTCTCATCATCGCAAGCTCGGATACGCTTTCGCTCTGTGGTAAATGGTAAGGCACGTACCAATCCAAATCCAAATTATATCTATAATTGACTAGTTCCATTGCATGATTTGTGACCATTCTTCTTCTGATTCATCCACAATTTCACGATCGGAATTCGCTTGACTTCGCCAACCCTCCAAAGCTCCAATTGGTTCTTGATGCCTCGATTTGACACCGACGAGGCTCGATTTAGTTGATTGGCTTGGGTGGTGTTGATTGGTGTCCGATTTGTTCGTAAGCCTCCCATTTCCGTAGGAGCACGATTCTTCCTCTTGGGAATCGCGTTCCGTCCCGTTTCCGAGCGAGAAACGCGGAATCACGTTTATCGGGGAGGAGCGGCAACCTTTTATGCGGTTCCTGCACTAAGCTTAAAAAAAAAGAAAGCCAGCAAATGCATGATAAATAATTGGGACAGAATAGCAAGGTACTTGGAAAACAAGAAGAGTGACACACCATTTTTTTCCTAACAGAACGCCAAAGCAACCCTTGCTTCGCCAGGTTTTCCCTCCTTTCTTTTGTCAATCTCTCGGGCTGCACAAAATACAGCATATAAATGGAAGAAACAGATGCAACAACAAATAATGCAAGCATTTAGGACCTTCCACTTAAATCTATCATCAACATAATCCTTTGAGCATCGTAAGCTTCCCAACAATCTCATATGTCGTCGCCTAATACAAAAAATCAAGTCAGACAATCCAAAAAATTAATATTATAGTTCAGATATTGCTTGTGTGCAATGGCAATATGAGCTATAATGGAAGAAACCTTCTTCTTATCAATGTAAACAAAGAAACGGAAAAAACAAGAATACAATGCCTAAAAGAAAAAACTAAAGTTCAAGAAGGAATTTGAAGCAAACAGTAAAATGTAACAGAACCATCGCATCAAGTTGTCTACTAGTACTAAAATATAACTCACCAAGAATCTTATAAACCAGTAGCCAGAGTATTAAAGCAGCTTTCGGAAGTTCACCAATTGTTCCGCTGTTAACTGCAACATCTGACGGCATTTCAAACCTGTCCAGCAAGCTGCCAGAAAAAAATGGTAAAAAAAACACAGCACCTTACAAGAAAAAATTAACGATACACAAAGAAGATCAGATAAATTCCATGAGTTACCTTGCTCCATGGTTATCAATTAAGAATCAGCAGACCACCACTCAATCCGGTTCGGTTGTTTCTGGAACGCAACCTCCAAGATATAAGGGAAAGTTTTTGCTGGACTGAAATATGATGAAGATTTGTTTTACTATTCCCGCATTTTTTCTCGTACTTTCTTCAATGTTGTGTCAAGGGACTGCAGCAAAGAAGTAACAACTTCCGGAAGATGTTCTATATATGTAATAATAACCAAATTACAACAATATTAAAACACTGCAGAAAAGAATGCATTGATAATACTTAAATACAAGGCATCAAAGAGGCAAACACGGCAACAAGTCAGCTCCAGACAAATTTAAGGCCAAATTCACACGGTCAAAAAGATCCAACAAGTTTTAAACCAGGCCAGAGGCAAAATGATCCATGCAATTCTTTGGTAGATATTAACCCCAAAACAAATTACTAATACTGAAGGGAAAAAATATATATTAAATACAGAAAGATCTTGAAATATATAGATATAGATAAATAGAGAGATATTTGATGAGTAGGTATTCTTAAACTACAGTCATATTGTCAAAGATTTACCCCGGAAAAAAAAACAAGGAAAATGAAGAAAGAAACAAAAAAGAATAGATGAATTCTGACTCAGGTAAAAAATAGCCAGAATACAAAATTGCCACCTTTACTGCAAATTTGTTTCAAAAGAAGGCAATTTTCTACTCATAAACAAAATATTCATAGGGACTAAACTCAAGCAGTTTAGAGTTCGGAGACCTTCTCCATCAAGCAAGGAAGGAAAATTGCAGCTCTGACTCGGTCATTGTGTAGCCCTCACTTCCTCAACATTTCAAAAGTCGGGAGAAATTCAAGTACCTGTATTTTGGAGCACAACAACGGTTAACTAAATAGCCTCTAAATATCAATGATAGACTACTGAACAGACATTAAAAAAGAAAAAAAAATATCCAATACCATACCTTCAGGAGGCATGATGTATTAGATTCACAGAACCGCAAACAAACCACCCTGAGAATTAATATCCAGAACTTCAATTATGTTCCTTTCCTAAGGGAAAAGGAAGTGCCTGGAAGTCCATGTAACTAGAATTAAAAAAACAGGCGTCAATTGCATATCCCAGAAAATTCAAGAACCACATTTTGATAGCAACAGA
>CM018909.1:15066432-15071250 GCA_009663005.1 Actinidia chinensis | reverse complement strand
ACCCTAACCCTTGATATACACAGGGTTCAGCTAACAAAATCTAGGAAATGGACTTGACGCATTCCTAGAAAATGGGTTTGAAATACGGAATACTCGATCTTGGCGTAATCTTATTCAGTTGTACAGTCGTTATAATCCAAAGCGTCTTTTTTAATCCGAAAATATGGAGAAGCTTTAGTACCAGGATCGTAGTTCTGGCTTTTGCCCTAAATCCATTTAACGTTAGTCTTTAAGATATTTCCATTTAACTTTAGTCAATTTAAGATCTTACGCCGATAAAACAAGTCAATATATCGCGGTGCATAGAAGCAAAAACGGTAGACAATTGCTTGCCCTCAGTTTATTTTTTTTTGACTGTGTTTAAGGTAAAGTTACCTCTAGCATGATTTGTGGCTTGAAAATTAGACTGAACTGAGTTGCTGTGTCGATTCAATCAAAGCTTGGTATTGTGTAGACACTTGGGAATGTATGTGGATCAAGTATTGAGGAGAGAAAATAAAAGTAAAGAAAAAGATCAATATGAAACTTTTTGATCGCTCAACTTTTCCTAGTAAAATCCTTAGGCATGTTTGACTCAAAAATTTGGGTGAAGGAAAATAAAATGTAAAGAAAAAGATCTCATATTAACCGTTTGGATCTATCAACCTTTTTCCCGTGTTCCTTTTCCGTAGCCTTAGGTTTGTTTGATAAGGGATTTTGTGAAGGAAAAGAACATCGAAAGGAAATTTAGAGGATCCAATGGTCCGAATGGTTGGATATCTATTTGTTTCAAAAAACTATTTCATTTCTTTCCGGCGATCTGATCCTTGGATCAAGGATTTGGATGGGGAAACAGAAAAAGAAAGAACACTTTAGAAAAAGTTAGTGAGGATCCAACTGTTTTAGCCGTTAGATATTCTAACTTCTTCTCTTTTGTTTTTCATTTTTCTCTCAAATTCTTAATCCAAATACAGGCTTAGAAACCCCTTTTGCCAATAATGCACCATAGTTGAGAGCGTACTCAACTCCATCCATGAACCCTTGTGCTATGTTTTTCGGAGTACCCTTCTATTTGTTAACTGCAAATGAAACTAAATTGCTCTTTTTTCTTCCTTTTTTTGTTATACCGACAGGGCACAAAAACAATAGGAGCTGCCGAGAAACTGCTTATGTGCTGTTAGATGTGAACAAAAATCGATTTCGTAAATCATGGCCAGAATACCTGATTTGTAACCCTTGATGATGATGTTAATTCTGCTCTGGAATTGGAGAGTCTTGGCATTTTAAAGTTGGCTAATTCAAGAACCAAACCATCACTTGCTGAAAAGAATAAGAAAGAAAAATGATAGTAAATTTTTGTTTTGGTCACATAAAAGGGTTGCTTTTTTTAATCCAAATCGGTGTTTTTTGCTCTGATAGAGGCCTTCTGCAGATAATTATGTAATAGGGTGCGTGCCTACATTCCATTTGGGGAATGCATCTTCTCTGGGTGGCATTGTGGGGAATGCATTCTCTTCTGCTTTTTCGAACCGATTTGGTTGCAAGATCATTAAGAGACTCTATGTGTATGTTCTAAACAGATTTTATCAACCGTTATCATAAATATATCATTATATTTTATATATATTAAATATTATGGTAAAATTAAAAAAATCTACATTTTGGTCAAGTTAATAGTTAATTCGAGCAGGGGTGTCTAACCCGACCCCGACCGGGTTTTAATTTTCCTCCCATAACCCGCCCCAAACCGTTATTCATACAACCCGCCTATTAGGGGTGGGGGGGACTCAATTTTTTTAGGATAATTGTCAATCCCTAAACAATAAGAGAGAAGAGAATCTAGAGAGAGAGAGAGAGAGTTGTGAGGCTTTATTAGCTGATTGTTTATTTTATTTTCATGAAATATGTGGGTTCTGCTCTTGACCACCTAATGGAGCGGTTAATAAGAGTACAATAACAAAAAAAAGTAAGTGGGGGATGAACTTTTCCACACGTTTCAATACACTTTTTATACGTTTTTTATTACCTTCACACTTTTCACAACTTTTTTTATACACTATCGACAGTCCTTTGGACTGTTTTTAGCATTTTTCTAATAATATTATTATTTTTCAATATTTTAAATTATAAAGGTTGGTCACGTAATATTAAAATTAGTAAAATTAATATTGTATTTCATGTATACCGTATAAATTTCGTGCTTTTTATATGCATTCGTTTCTTTAAAATTAAAATCCGTTATTGCCAACGTATAGGGGGGGCCCTTCAGATCAATTGCGTATTTCTACCTTGCTTTGTGATCCTCACACAGACTAACAAAGAACAAAAACAAGATTCAGTGAGATGCACAAAAAGGCACTCACGCACAGGGCCGGCCCCGACAACTAGTGGGTCCCTAAACCCGATCAAAATACTATTTGCCCTCGGACTATTAATGCATTACCAAAGAAGTCATATACTTATATGACAATCAACAATCAAGATTACATTATGCTTACAACTGCCAATTACATCAAAAAAATCAAAATCAAATGTAACCGCGTTAATCGTTATGTGCTTTATGATTAGCCTACAATCCGCTTCAAAGAAACACCTCCTTCTTGCATTTGTGAAGGCAAACATTCTTCAATTAAGTCGTCGTACTTTAACTTATCTAGGAACTCATTTTCCAATGAGATTCTGCCAATCCACTTATCTATTTGTGACATTAGAAGTCCGAAGGTAAGTTTTTATCAACTTTAACTGAGAAAAACTCCTCTCCGCCGAGCTCCTGTAACCGGTATAGTCAATCAAAATTCGATAAGCAACCCATCACAAAACATTTGAAAACCACCCTCTTTCAATAAACCTTAGAAAAGTTGAGAATGTCATACCTTGGTGTTTTGCCCTCGGCAATATTGTTTTCACATGTCTAAGTTCTGGAATAACTCATCCCCATACAATATCTCCATGTTCATTTGTGTTCCAAGAACTTTCTAATTTAGCCATGCTTCATCAATTGCTCTTCACTAACACTTTGGAAATTTTGCATTAAACAAAAAATCCAAAAGTTCTTCATAAGTTCAAATTGGGTTGAAAGCGATCTTTAAGATAAGTAGAGCTTGATCGATAATGTGAAGAAATATGTACTCTAAATTATTCTTCTGGTGATTGACTTCCATTGGCATCATCCCCACTCTCATCAAATTGCTTCTTTCTTCGAACAAACTCTTTTATTGTGAATACCGGATCAATACCAACTTCATGTGGCAATGCTGTGGCTTCATTCATCAAGTCTTCAAACCATCTTTCTCTAAACTTTTTCAAGAATAAAATCAACTCTTTATTCTTGTAAATTGCATGTTTCAATATCCATCTCTTCTCGTTGAAGAACGTTGCTACCTTATTAACTTTGTCTCTAAATTTTGAACCAAAATAGCTAATCAAAGAATTCAAAAATCCTCTAAAGCATTTTGCACACCCTTTAGCCTTCCGCCATCACACATCTTTTTTAAAATATTTGCAATTTGCAATCAATGCATCTCTTGTCCGGTGCTTGGCTCTTATTGCTCTTATCACTCTCCACGGACTGTCCCAACGACAGTACCGACAATGCCTTGGTGTCAACCTTTACCATACTTCGCAGAAGCATCCCACCAGATGTGTATCGACCCGAAAACAAAGTAAAAAACCTTTCGCACATAAAATGCAGATATAAAACTCTTCTTGCTTTCACACTAATGGTGGCCAGATCAAACATAGGGGCAAGATTTTAACTATGACACCACATGAAATATAAAATGCTCTAGTGATTTACATCAAGTAGGTCTTTTTTGTACACCTTGATGTTTACCTTTCATGTTCGAGCCAGATCACATAACCTTGTCCTCTTATATCTCAATGTTTAGGTTTGCTTTTAGATCCCAAAGTATCTTTCAAAGTCGCTTGAAAAGCCCAAATCCCGACGTGTCATCACTTTTAGAAAACCAAGAAAGAACCTCTCCACCTTACTCACACTTTCATTCCTCAACATCCACACAATCTTATAACAATAGACATTTGTTCTTCATGACGTAGTATCCGGAGTACAACGTGCGTCGAGATAACGAGAAGTACTTTGCTCTTAAAATCTTTTTAAGATTTTTTCTTCTTGTTATCTCTTTCGCCAACAAACTTAGCAATTCTTGTTGTGCGAATTTTGGGCTAAGATAATGATGTTGAATTTCTTTATCCCCCACACGCCGAGTTGCTCTTGCATAAATAGCATCAAATTCCGCACAAATTCAATAAGTTGACAAAAAGCCCCATATTCTTTTATAAATCTTTTCCATATGTTCACGAAATGGCCAACCGATTCCGAGCAGAGTGCCTACAACCCGATGAATTCGAACTAGTATCATTTCCCACGAACTCTTTCTTGTGTCGATTTGTTCTTCTATTATTTTGTCAATTGGTGTTTTTTGTTGAAGTCCATTGTCAAGTCTACCCACCTCACAACATTGGCTATGTGTTCCACATTCCTTTCAGCTCTCTAAGCTTCCGAGGAAGGTTTATGCCAATCACTAGTTCCCCAAAAAAAAAAAAAAATCCTCCCGCCAAACTAGTTGTCATTGACTAGACTTTAATAACTTGCAACAAAACAAATACCTTATCCAACCATTTGAAATACACAAGTCAAATTCCTTTCTGCTCTCACCATTTGGAAGATCACAAATATAGAATTTGGGAAGAAAAGTGTCTACCGCGAGTAACTTTCTTTTGGAAATGTCCTCACTTTCCTCTTAAGATGTTTACATGCTGACCCGTCAACTAAACATCTACCCGCTTAGTGTCATTAAAATTATTTCCCCACAATCCCGG
>CM018909.1:14981432-14983932 GCA_009663005.1 Actinidia chinensis | reverse complement strand
ATATTTAGAAAGATATAAATTAACATTTAATTTAATTCAATAACTATCTAAAAATTACGCCCAATTAGTACCCATTAATGGGTGTCTGGGAGGCAAAACATTGAATACAAACCTAACTTTTAGCATAATATGCACAAAACGGCTACTCTCAAGACTTGAATTCACAACCTCATGGTTGGGAGGCCAAGCATTTGCCACTTGAACTAGTGGCTCCCACTAATTTCAATACAAATATAACTTAATAATTACATTTCAATTATGATGAAGACAATTATATCATGTAAAAGTGTACCTTTTGTGTAGGAATTAAAGAAAGTTAAACCACCACAAATAAATGTCGGTAGTGATGAAAACAAAAATTATACTTGATTCAAAATATCATGACATTCTTTAAACCATGCCAAATGAATAATTCAGAAGCCAGGAAGCTCCACCATGCCAACACGATAGTAGCAAGAAGCTAAAAGTATGGTTTTCAACATTAGTTACCATCTATGAAGCACGGATACTTCAGATTAGTTGTCGGGTCAGTGTCCAACACGTGTCACGCACTCACTGACACTCTCGGACACGTGTTTTTTTTTATTTTTTGTTTTATAGGACACCTTACGGATGCACGTGTCCTTCTTGACATGCGTGTCCGTGGCCATGGCCATGCGCTTATGTGCTTCTAAGATAAAAAGTGTAGTAATCAGATAAGGTTAGCGAGCCTTAAGAGAAGGTTAGTGTAGCCAAGAAAATGACTTTTGCAATTGGTTGGACTTGACATTAGGTTGCTTAATGTGCAAAAAGTGAGGGCATAATGCTCATTTCTTTAATAGTAATAAACAAAAATATCAGCTCAATGTGTTCTACGAGGATAATTGAACTTGGACCAAATTTAAATCGGAGTTGTTATGCTTTTATTTGTATAAACAATTTTTTATCTCATTTATTTATTCTATAAAATACATATTTAATATATCTTATTTAAAATGTCCACGACATGTCTGTGTCCTAAGTTTTAGAAAAATTACGTATCCACGTGTCCGTATTATGTCGTGCCCATGTCCCGTATCCGTATTCGTGCTTCTTAGGTTACCATATTATGCATTACTTGTTAAATACAAATCCTTTTACATTGTGTATCAACATATAGTTTCATTTGAGAACAAAATCAATCTTTTAAAAAAATACATCAAAAATCTAATCATATCACATTAGAGAAAAAAGTGGAATGGAAAAAATAAGCAAGCCTTGATTTGAAATTTGCTTGTTTATGTTAGGTCCTTTATACACAAAAGATGCCGGAAAAATGCAAAACTTTGGAGGCATTAGATAGGAAGCATTGGTGTATTATCTGTACGGAGAATGGAGTATTGTGTCCTCATTTATGCAACACTTGGATTAGTCTTTGATGGTAGATTTACCTTCCATTTCTTCATAAGCCATTTCTTTAGAACATGTGTTCGCAAGCATTGTGCAGGACTTCAGAGAGCGACAATAGGTAATGGTGAGACCAGGGAAAAGCAATAGTAATTGCGTGGGAGAGATATGTGTATAGCGCAAGGCTGTGTATGGACTATTTTACGATTTGTGGGTAGGGGAGATAATAGGTGGAAGAGAAAATAGAGGAAACTGAAACCTTCCTATTATAGGGAATTTGAGATAATTATTGCTTTATATTTCATTTTTGAAATCCATAGAGTATGGAATAGGTATGAATTTTAAGATAATTAGAGTAATTAGTTTAATTGACTAGCCAATTAGGATTTTTCCAAACTATATTTAAAATCATAAATTAATTAATTGTATATCTCAGCCAATAGGATGTTTTCTAAATGAATATCTAACGTAGAATCTATAATATAAGACGCCTTTGTTTTTTAATCTCAAAATTATCTTCTACTATCTATGATTGGAATCAATTTGAGTTAATCCAATGCTTGAGATTTCACCAGAGATTATTTTTTTCCCTCCAAAAAATATCACTTCCTTCTTCTCAAAGGTATGGGGCCCACACAGTTTGTGATCTAATGGCCAAAAAATCTCTAAAAATGGGCATATTTTTTATCCATTGAATCATTTTTTTAGTAAGAGTCTAAGACCCACATCAAAAAAATTAAAATACCATTTCTTTCCTCCTCATTTCTCCCAAACTAGCAATATTTTTCAAAATTATTATACTTTCTAATTTGTTCTCTATTTTGTAGCAATGTATCTCTTCGTATATGCATGTAATGTATATCTTATCTGACGTTCATATTTTATATATTTTTTAGGTTGTAAAACTCTAACGAGGACGCCTAATAATTTATCTATTTTTTTGCATAGTGCCCGTGAGCACGGGCAATTACTAGTTCAGAAAAATAGGGATTAGGTATTGGAGCTCCACAAGGCTCCTTCACAAAAAGTCAGTTTTGTATAATATTTAGTATAGATGCAATTACTCATGACTTGATCACATATATAATATTACACTAACAAATAAATGGTACACAAACTCGAACAATCAACATGC
>CM018909.1:14679361-14681861 GCA_009663005.1 Actinidia chinensis | reverse complement strand
TTATAGCAAATCGAACCCTGGAGTTATAATCTTGACACATTAAAAGCCATATATCTGGTCGACCTCCATCCACTTACATTGAAGGAAATTTGATTCCGCCAAAAACTTTGCACATCTAAGTCATTTGACGTTTCTTCTCTTTAAAATCGTAATCAATCCATCAGGGCTTATTTTCCGAGAGAAGTGATTGTGCATGACCCTAATGGGAATCACCATTCATTTCCCTTTTGCTTAGAAATAAATTATAATTGGATCGATTAGGGTCTTAAAAAGAGAAAAATGGCGAACGAGATTGTTTCTCAAATAATTTGTCGAGAGTCAGTTGGTTCTATCAACTCTACGTGAATACAGACCAACACATAGATCAAGTTTAAACCCTAATTTTTTTCCAATAATTTCTCCTAAAATGTATTTATTTGGTTGGTTATCGAACCCAAAAGTGTGCTAATGTAGCGCAAGTGAAATTTCAACTAGTTTCCTTTGCAAGATGGCATTGAAGCAAAGAGTATCTCATACATTGAATTCAACAACGCTTACAACATATTACAAATTCGTTTTGTTTTCCAACCAATCTTCGCAGAACGGCTCTTTGAAGGGGGATACTGCCACTTGCATAGTACTCTCTGCTTCGGGGTACTCTTATCTGGCTTGCGTGGTCCACTGAGAACGAAAACCAAAATATGTGAAATTTTCAACCAATCTTCTTGATTTTTTTTTCTCCAATTACTTTAAAATTTTATATTTTCAGACTCTTCTCGTGAAAAAAACGAAAAAAATAAAATTTGGATCAAATCGTAAAACGCCTTACGGCTCAGCACTAAAATTGTGACAATACAGTTCAAGCATTTTGGCTTTAGATTATCTATATCATAGAGCCGGTGCAGCCTACTGGTATAGATGATTCGAAGCCAAGCAGTTTGAGCTCTGTTTCGGTGATCCAAATCGTTCATATTATAAATTCCGTCGTGAAGATCAATACTATAAAAAAATAATGTTAGTCAAATACAAATCGATATTCGTTGAGTACTATTTTATAACTTCATCTATTGATTCATAAATAATTTTTTACAATATTAAAGTTATTGACGAGGTTTATAATATAAGTAAATGTTCAAAACGGAACTCAAAATGATTTGATTGCACCGATTCAAAATTAAACTGAAGAGAAGTTCAATAAATAATAAAAAACTATTGCAAACAGAGCGTAAGCAATAGACTAAAATGATGATATGAGGGGGCGGGGGTTTACTTACATTGCTGATGTCCTGGAAGAGCTTGCCAGCGAGATCTTTGAGAGGCTTTTTTTGGTCCTTGGGCTTAGATGAAATGACGGTGTTAAGGTCGTACCGGAGGTACGATGCCTTAAGGCGGAGGTCATTTTGCACGTACGGCCACGCCTTCTTGTCTATAAACTCTTTCACGTTCACTATGTCTTTGGCTGACTCCTTTGCCCTCACCGCGGCCTCCGCCGGTGGCAGTGGTTGTAAGAAGAACCGCTCCTTTAGTGGCAGCACAAGGTCTCTTGGCTCGTCAGAGTTCAACGTCCCAGCTACCAGAATCATGTTTCAACGACATTGGTATAAATAAAATATCTTCTGTCAAGTGTTATGCTTTTTAAATGAATGTTTTACGCTTTTTTTTTAATTTGGTATCCGACCTAAAAATTGACTAATAGACTGATCTCACTATCTACTAACAAGAACCAGATCATGTGTGTGTATTTTTCGGGTACATTTTCTTGCTACATAAATTTTTTGACTCTATTTTTGTTATTTTCTTTATTTCGTCATTCAACAATGTTTATGTCCCTAGAATTGAGAATAAAAAAGTGTTTAGAATCAAATTAATTGTTAGATCCTTTATATTATGTAAAATTATACTCTCAATAAAGTCTGAACTATTTATTTTAAATTTAATTTTTTTTTCTTAATTCAAATTCTGAAACAGTAAGATTTCTCTCTCTCTGCAATTCTACATTTCTAGTCACAAATTTGAAGTTTCTCTGTTTAAGGCGAGAGAAAAATTTCGAATTCGAAAACAAGGACTATAGTAAGCTCCCATCTACTTTTTAATTTTTAGAATTCAGCATTTAACTGGGTCTTGTTAGATAGCTCACGAACAAAATGATTCCAAAAATACCAATTTTAGAAAAAATTTGAAATTCTAAAATTTGAGAACTGTAATTATTAATTTTTGTTAAAGTTAAAAAAAAACTAAAGAAATAAATATTAATTAGTAAAAAAATCCAACTTTTTTTTTTGTATTTGCATGTACAAGAAATAATAATCAACTTATTTTTTTTAAAAATTAATTATGAATCTAAACATATTCTTTTAACTAAGGCCTAAACTACGCATTCACCGGAGGGTGGGAGGCGGGCCAACCTTGATGGTTTTTGGCCTCCCAAGCACAGCCTACCAAAGACCCAAGGCCCCACCCGGGCGACCAGACTCCACAGCACGGCCCGACGACTAGTCTCGGTTCACCTTGGACCTGTTGG
>CM018909.1:14639361-14644361 GCA_009663005.1 Actinidia chinensis | reverse complement strand
ATATCAGAGAGGCATATGGGCCCCAACAGTGTTGTGCTCATAAGATACAACACCATGTTGAGGACCTGAAAACACACACAACAAGATCACTTATGTGATTTAAACCGATCATTTTGTTGAGGAGATCATGCATTAAAATAATTAATTTAATTGAATATTGGTATCCACATAATCGGATCACATTTGCCAAAATAATTAGACGATATATTCTCCAATTATTAATACTATCCATTTTTAAGAAAAAATGCAATCTAATCATACCTACTAACGTCCAGTTTATATAATATTTTTCATAAATGATTGTATTAGTGAGCTTTCCATGTTGAACGGTTCAAATTATTTTAGTTGGCCTAGGGTCAGCCCACCGGGCCCTCACACAATGCGCCACACCGGATTCAATTAGGTTTAGAATTTGCATTTGGAAGTGTTTAATTCTACTTCTAGAATTGGACATCTAAATCCCTGAAACAAGTGGAAGCACAATCTAGGAAAGGAACTTGTCCTCAATCCATATACCATGCCGATAATGATACTCAGGGGCGGAGTCAGAATGAATGTTTAGTGGGGTTAAAAAAATTGGAATTTATGTTCAATGGGATAAAAATTATAGAATTTATAAAATTTAGGACAAATTACTAATTTTTATGGTGATCAAAATTATATTTAATAATAAATTCTTTAAAAAAAATAGTGTAATTGTTTTTAGAATCATGGTGACGTACACCACACCAAAGTAGAATCTACGTTGTACATTTTTTTGGTGTTGTATTTTTTTTTGCAAAGGTCCAAAAATTATTTATAACATCTCATCCCAATCATTTACCCATGCAAACGAAAAATAAACTTCAATTCATTTTCAAATTAAGATGCAATTTCAAAGCATAATTTTCGACTTCTGTAACCACAACGGAAAAATAACAATTACCTGCTATTTTCCAATATTTACCTGCCTGCATGCATGCCATTTTGTCTTGAAGCCCTGGAAATACATTGCTGGCAGATCTAATCCAACCAGAAAAAAAAAAAATTGCTAGGCTACCAGAATTGTACCTTCCTGACAAATCACAATGAATATTTTTAATTAGTGCAAAATATTTTCAATCACGAAGATCACTATTTAATTCATAAATCAACTTACTTTTGACATTCTGTTTCTTCCTTAGTAGGAAAAAGGCACAGGCCAGGGCAATCAGTAGGAATGTGATACTCAATATGGGAACTGCAATGATAATAGCAGTCTGATTTGTGTTACTCCTATTTCTGCACAAGACCAAGAAATAAAAACTGCTCAGGTTAGATCTATAAATTGCTGAAACTGGTTTTGAGTTATGGAAAGAGATGATAGCCTTGTTAGGGAAACATTTATATGTTAGGTTATTTGTTTCAAAAAACTGTTGAGTTATGATGTTTGGTAGCAATTTCCAATAATCACTTGTTTGATTTTTTTAGCTTATTTGATCCAAAAGGTACAAATTTTTTAAGCTAACATTTGAAGGGTTTTATTTTTCGCTTATTTAGAACTATAAAAGTATTGTAAGGGGAAAAAGAACACGACTATAAGTTCCGGCCTTACTAGGGCAGGCACCATTACCAAATTGTCGCTATGTAGCAAGCTCAGTGTGGTCTCTGCACCGAAACTCGGTTGAGACACTATCGAACATTAACTCTGTCCGAAGTAAGGCAAGCATCACTGTCGAGCTACCGCTCTACAGCAAGTTCGACAGGGTCACCGCACTAAAGCTTGGTCGAGGGGCAACAATCGGTGGCAATCTCGAGGCACGTTAGGGGATAGAAGGTAAGTTGCATAGAAAGGTTTCCTCTGACAGCCCCTACATCTGGATTGAGACGTCGACGACTTGATGTCCAGTTACCAATCAGGCTTTAGAGGCATGGCTAAGTCAGTCGCCTACTCACTGACATAGCAGTCAACGTGTCCAGGCACGCATCCAAGCAGAGTTTGGCAGTGACACTTCAGTTGCGTTTCCAGGCACGCGCGAACTAATCTCTATAAGGGCCAACCTTTTATTCTCTCAAAGATATTAAAAACTTAGCTACTCTAAGTTGTCCACGCCCGGTCAAACAAAACCCGCCAGTAAGCAATACCCAAATGGCGGAAAAGTCAAACTACCAATATGAAAATATACTTGTCATTACATCAAGTACGATACATCTTTTTCATGGATCATGCTCTCCATTATCTATCTAGTACACAATTAAGAATATAATCCATATTAATATACTGAAATTTATCTAAAATCGGAACTCATCCTCACCGTTAGATTTCCACGTTTCTATCTTTCATGATCATGGCTAATCACACCATATAATTCCTCTTTTCCTCTTTTAAATATATATACAGGTGGGTTTTCTTTCTTTTATATAACATTCCCGTCTCTTTCTTTTTATTTTAATATATTTTATTTATAAAAAAATAAATATTAAGTTAAGTAATGATTGTGTCGCCACAATCAATCCATTATTAAATAAAAATTACATTCTAACCCTCTAACTTAAATGTCTTTTTATCTTATCTAAAAGTTTTGTACATGTTTCAATTAAAACCCAAATTATATTAATGATTTCAAATATATTCTAACAATTCAAAAAAAAAAAATAAAAACCCCTCAAGTAAAAATTTAGTAATAATACCATCTTTACCCCCACAATCGGGCCAATAAATATTATAATTTTTTTTCATGAATTAAACATTTTATAAAAATAACAACCGGGCATTCACAATAAATGCCTCACGAATCAGGATAAATTCTCGGTACCTGAAATAATTTTATAGTAAAGGTGAGTTTTCCTTGAAAAATTTAACAATGGACTTGATGCTTCAAGCCCAAATTCATGATACAATAATCATATAATGAAAACATGATTAAATGAAATAATGCTTTCATTTATACCAAAATATCTTTTTGTTTCAATCCGTATTTCTCCATTCACTCATTCTTGATTCGTAGCTTTTCTCAAAAGGCATATTTTAATAATTCCTTTGAATAACCAATATCAAAATACAAACACAACATTTTCCAAGTTGTAATTTTCAATTCACAAGTTTCTCAAAATTCTGATTTTTTCTCCAAAACATACTACTCCAATAATTTGAATGACACAACCTGCTTAATCCTAACCGGCCTACTTCTCGGACTTTCTCACCGAAAGTTTGACATACCCATATCCGCCTACTTCCGGACTTTCACCGAAGGTTTGACATACCCAATATCCGGCCGCATTCTCGGTCACTAACGAAGGGTCCGACATTCTTCCCTCCCTCCCGCGAGGTTGTATTGTTTTTGCCATCTAAGGACTTTTTCATTTCAGGCTTAATCTAGGCCATCTAATTTTTTGGTAATACCCTAGCATGTCATTCTCAACACTCTTTTCCAGATCCAACATACTAAAATTTACACTCTTGCTAACAGATTTAATATAAATAACAGAATATACAAAATATCATAATAATCATCAACCAATATAAAACCCAACAGTGAACCCTCGTTTACCATTTTCATTATAATCAAGTTTTTATATTTTAAAGTTTAATACTCCAAATAATGTCTCCTAGCTTGATATAGCTATTAACACAAAAACCCAAATAAAAACCCCAACAAACTACCCCCTTTACTCAAATAAATACCAGCAATCTCCAAAAATGAAGAAGATGAAAATGAATCCAAATACTCGAATCTCTTATATTATTTGCTCAAGACGAGCCCCCCGTTGAGTAGATAATTTATCTTCAATTGTCACCCTTGAATCACACCTACTCACCCCGATCTAACACTCTAACCACAATTCTCTTCTGTGGTTTCAGACACCAGAGGGAAGAGACATAATTTCGTGAGAGAATGATAGAGAGAATTCGTATCTGGACAAAAGAGAGAGAGTGTTGATTATAAAAAGAAAAGAAAAAAAAGAAAAGAGAAAAGGAAAAGAAAAGATAATGATTATGCTGGGAATGATGATTTGGGGATGAATTGTCGTTTGGAGGATTTCAAAACGGTATGCAACGGGACCCACAAAGCTCTCAAGGCTTGTTTGGTTTCCCAAATTAAAATTTCTAACTTTGAATCCATTAAACCCCAATCTCACTATAAGCCCAACATCAAACTACATCTAAGTCCAATTACCCTAATGTGACCCAATTAAAATTACATTAGTCCACTAATCGACAATGGTGCCTGATTATTCTTATAGTTTATTTATTTTTTTATTTTTTTAAAACTTACAAACCCACCTTACAACCTCCACCACTTAAGGAAATTTCGTCCCGAAATTAGATTAAACGTACCTGATTGATCAAAAAGATCCTAATACTTTGCGGCTAACCCTCTGATGCTCGTTCCCTACGTGGCTTCCTCTACGCCATGATGAATGCCATAGAACTTCACCAATGGAATAGTCTTTCCTCTCAAAACTGTGATCCCTCGGGTCCAACACCAATCAGTTCGTTCCTCATACTGACATCCTCATGACGCAAGAACTCCCCAATCCAAGAATGTGGTGAAGGATCGGGCTCATATTTTCCCTTTTCCGCACATGGAAACATGAAACAACATTGTGCACATTGGGCCACCTCGGTGCAAGGCAAGACGGTATGCACGCCCCAATACGATCAAGATCTCAAACGGTCCAATGAACCTGGTGATAGCTTACCGCTTATGCTCGAAGCGCTCAAACCCCTCTTAAGGTGAAACCCTCAAGAATACGTGATCCCCACAGCAACTCCCAAATGACGTGTTCCCTCCGTCGGCGTAACTCTTCTGACTATTGGATTTGGAAAGGTTGATTTTTTTGTACAAAGTGTCCTTTTTTATAGTATGGAAAGGTTTAAAAGTTCTACTAAGAAAAATGTGATGGCCGTGGTTGGTGACCCTGATGGCCTATCCTTGAATCTAATCTAACAAAATGAAGTTTCACATCATACCTCAAAAGATTCCCAATATGTAACTCTTTCACTCTAGATTTGTTAGTTAAAAACACTCACACTACCA
>CM018909.1:14630145-14635145 GCA_009663005.1 Actinidia chinensis | reverse complement strand
CCCCACCACCCCCCCCTACCCCAGACATAATCAGAATCAAATAACCCACTGGAATACTGACTGTGCTTGTCGTTCCTCTGAAATTTCAAACCACATCGATTACATGAAAAGTTATACCGAGATCCATTGCACGGCCTGCAGTGAACTTTTCCTGGATCATGCATTATACTGTCTGACCTGCTAACAGCATGTGAAAATCCGGTCTTGTACACCACCATAGCATACATCAGAGCACCAAACAGATAGCATCAAGGAACACTCGCCATATGCTTTCGCTCATATCTGTGCAAGGAGACATAGAAGACACTCAATTGAAGTGAGAGGCAAACGGCGTACAAAACAGGAGCTTGTGAACTACCTTTATGCCAAATTCTGTAGAACTTTCTTCAAATACTGAGTCTGAGTCAACCAAACTGTACCTTTCACTTGTCCTTAATCTCCATTCCCAGAATAGAATTTTCTTGGCTCCACCATTTAAACTGATCAAATCGCTTTATACCACTGTCGAGGAGACTGGAGACTTGCTTTAAGCCATATAAAGACTTCATTAACCGGAATGCCAACGGTCTGTGCCAGTACTTTGAAACACATCTTGACGGAGCCATGTAGATCTCCTCTCCAAATCCCATGTAGGAAAGCGTTGGTTTTGACGTCGAGTTGAAGCCAATCAAGATCAAACTGAGCAACCAAAGCTAATAAAATTACGAATAGACGAATGCTTAACAACAGGAGAAAAGACCTCATATAGTCTACCCTTCTTTCTGAGCGTTAGCCATTTCGCCACCAATCTAGTGTGCTTTGAATCTGATGCCTGGAGTATCTTCCTTCTTGGCAAATACCCATTTTTTTGCAACCGATCCTTTCTTTCCTTTAGGCAACTATACCAAACTCCCAAGGGAGTTGATTCTTGAAGCGACTTCCTTTCTTCATCCATAGCCTTCTCATTTCAGATTTTCAGTACTCTGTATGGCAATCTTTGTAAGTACACAGAACTCCCTCAATCACTGGAAGGCATCAGGCCACAGTATCAGTATATCGAGCAGGTTCCGAATCACTCTCTGTGTCTACTAGTCGCGATAGAATCTGCTGATGTGAAGTTTTGAGCCTCTTTGCAAATCTGGTTGTTAGTATAACAAACATCGGATTTTCTTGTAGGACTCTCAACTCTCGAACCGTCTAGTTGGATACTTGACTCTCAAAGCTCCACCTGTGAGTAGATGTCGGGACTCAGATTCTCTTTCAGAATGTAAATCCCAGACTCGTCAAACAGTAACACTCTGCTCAGAACAACTTTCTTCAACTCGGGACACCCAAAGTCTGTATGCCTTTGTAAGAACTAAAACAAAGACTATGGCTTTCTTGGACTCTAGGATCCAACTTGATTCAGGCACATGAAAAATATGCAGAAACATCCAAATCGTGTAAATAATCATAATATGAAATAGGTTTACCCGACCATACCTCCATTGGTGTTTTTTCCCACCAATCCCAGCTGCAGGTAATCTGTTGACGAGATGAGAGCATAGCTCACTGCCTCTGCCCAAAATGCCTTGCTCAATCCAGCGTGATGAGACAAACATGCACGAACTTTCGTCACCAGGAGTACGGTTCAGCGTTCTGCGACTCCGTTCTGCGAAGGCGTACGGCGAACTGTGAAGGTTGAAGTGCTGACTATCCCTTTCCTCTGGCAATCTTGAGAAAGTGGATCATATCTTATTCGCCTCCATTATCAGACGGACTTCTTGATTTTCCTACTGTCTGATTCTCTACCATTTGCTTTCCAACTCAGAAAGGTATCAAGAATTCATCTTGATGTTTCAAGTGTGAACCAAAATCGTCTAGAGAAATCGTCAATAAACGTAAACAAACCAATGTTTACCTCCCAAAGAAAAGTCCGGTAGGTCCCAAACGCAGTGTGTGAACATAATCCAGAATTGCCGTTCAGTTGATGAATTACAGTTGCCAAAACTTACCCTGTCTGCTGCCCAAACACACAATGCTCACAAAAATCAATTTGTCCAGTTGAGCTCCTTCAGACCTCTAGTCGTACCAGTTACAAAGCTTTTCTCACCAGATCCCCAATCGCATATCGCCTAATCTTGGAAAGTATTTCTGATCCATCTAAACTGTTGGAAACGCGCAAATCTCCCTGTGACAGTACTCCAATCGAGGAAGTATAAATTTCCCTTTCGAGGGCCCCTTCATAGAAACCATCGCACTCGAACAACTTTCAGAATACCTTTTCATAGTGACCTTAAAATTTTTGAGTGAAGGTTCCCAGAGAGATAAGATTTTCTTACAGTCCGCAGTACATACCGAACATCAGTCAAAACTCGGATAGTTCCATCGAAATCCTTAGTCGGATCGTGGCCTATCCCCCTTGTTTTGCAGGCATTGTCATACCCATCGAACAACACCACGTAGAAACTCCTCAAGCTCGAAAACAAATCTCGGTAAGGAATCATGTGGATAGGAAAATCCCCGAATCCAAAAATTCCACCGTAGATTGATTAGTGGATGATGAAACTGTCAAAACTGCACAAATCTTCATCTCTCATTTTTGTTCTGTGACACATTTGCTTTTGTTCCTTCTTTTGCCTTTGATCGGACAATAGCCTTCCACTGGCCTTTCTGATTTTGGGGGAATGACAATAGGCACACTATCTTTGCCAAGCTGTGTGCCTGTATCAGAGATTTCTCTCTCGATTTGAGCGAGGATGTCACCTCCCTTTAGATTTGTGGCGGGTACTCGTCCTACCCCTTGAATGTAAATGCATCTGAAACTCGATTCCTGTGTGAGCCATACTGATCTTTCTTTCGTTACCTCATTATTCTCAAGGCATTAAAAAACATATTTAAATTTAATTTCATCCTTTACCATACAGCAAGGTAGTTGTCAACCTATGCCTCATAAGTTCAGGCAAGGAATTAATAACCAAAAGAGCCTTATCTCATAATCAATTTCAACATCCAGGATTTGCACAGATCAGCCAAAATTTTATTGAAAAACTCTTCAGATGCTTCATTCCATGGACGTATCCTTGATTGGATTGGAAGCGGAGGAAGAGGTTTCTTTTTCAGATAGAGCCGGTTCTCAAACACTCTTGTCATGTACTTGTTCTCGAGTTGTCTCATAAAACTACTTTGCTGAGGTCTCTTTCATAACAAAAAAAATACTTCTGGTCTTGGCAAGACAAAGTCTGCTTAGTACCGCAAGCTTGGCGATTAAGTTTCGCCCAATCCTTCTCTGATATGTCATAGGACCTTAGCTCTAAGTAATATCCAAATCCTGTTGAATTAGAAAACATCCAAAACTTCGCATTGCCACATGCCGAAAGTATTTGTCCCATCAAATTGTTTCACTGCAAATTTGGCATTAGATCGTAGTCCTCTGCCCAGAGTTACCGGAACTGCTATGGTTATTTCTTCTGCCATCAAAACAATTTAACTCCACCCAAACTATTAATAGAATTCAAATATGAAATTCTGGACCACACGGATGATGTCCGGAATGCTTGGAACAACTTAAGAATGGCTAAACGGAACAAATCAGAAATTTAGGGACCAATTTATCAAAAAAAATCCAGAAATCTGGGGACCAATTTGTCTCAAATCCAAAATCTGGGATCAAATTAAAATTTCCAGAAATAGCAGGGCCAAATTGTAATTTTTGGGAAATCCAGGGACCAAAAATGTAATTTCAGAACATTCAGGGGCCAAATATAATTTTCAAAAGTTTAGGAACCAAACTGTAATTTTACAAAGTTCAGGACCAAAATGTTAAATTACCGAAAACTTCAGGGACCAAAATGTAATTTATCGAACTTCAGGGGCTAAATGTAATTACTAGAAAATTTAGGACTGAAACTGTAATTTTACCCGGAAAGAATATCCGTAATATTCCTGTACTGGATGCTGACGCAAGGAGGAGCTGACCAAGCGCTGACTGGGTGATGATGGGCAGCGCGTGGCAAGCAGGGGCGTGTGGCGCGTGAGGGAAGGGAGGGAAGTTTTGGCCTGTTACCGCGTGAAAAAGGGTGGTGTGGGAACCGCGTGGATTTGTAGCTGACAGCGCGTGGAAGGTTCACTTTACGCGCCGACAACGGTGATTTGGGCGGAGTGCTCTGTGGGCGACCGTTTCGTGTGAGATCAGATTGCGACTGTTTTTGCTTTCTGGTGCTTCGTCTCGGACGAGCCGAAAACACGATGGTTGCTTGTGATCAGAAGAAATCATTTAGACGGAACTTTCGGAGGTCCGAAATTCGACTGGGCTCTTCTGATACCATTGTTTGTGCCGTTAAATCGACCACACAAGTCACCACAATCAAAGATAACTAACGCCACTAAACACAATGATTTAAGAGTGCGGCAAGAGTGCCTACGTCCTCGTAGGTGAAGAGTTTCATATTATGAGAAACCGATAAAATCTCAGATTACTCTATCAAACAGAAAAGAGGAGAAGAAATAAACCAAAAATAAACTAACTACGCTTCTAATTTAATTCATCCTATATCTGAGCTTGAGTCTCTTTTATAGGCAAAAAGTGATAGAATTTCAATTCCAACAAGGACTGAAATTATAAATCCAAAAAGAAGTTTGCAGCAATCCAAACACAGAGTTAGAGTTGGAAACCATCCAAATTGGCGGAGTTTGAAGCCAATCCAACAAAAAAGTTCAAAACCATAACCATAGCGATGAATAACAAATCACTAGAATGCCTGACTAGTTTTTTTTTACACAGAGACCAAAACTGTCCGGAGCATACACTGCAACTATCTATTGTACACACGGTGTAAACCTTAGATTTTTCATTTTAGTTTAGCGTCATGGTTTTAAATCAGAAGCCGCAAGAAATGGTTTGTTTACCAAGCAGACTTTGCCAAGGAAACTCTGGGAGATGGAAAACTCTTGGAATTGATGGATCATTGGATCGTCTTTTTTCAGAGATTAGTTTTTGAGAAATAAAGTCCGTTTGGATTTCTTCAATGTCCTGATCTTTC
>CM018909.1:14610145-14625145 GCA_009663005.1 Actinidia chinensis | reverse complement strand
TAAAGAGGAGAGTTGGCTGAGAGAAAGTTGAGAAAGTTGATTATTAATTTTTTTCCTTGGACGTATGTACTATTGGCCGAACCACGTAAATTTTAATTTTTTCTATTAATGGTTAATCTGGATAGTAGAAGGTAACGTGAGTATTTTTACCCAATAAATCTAGAGTGAAAGGGTTCCATATGATATTAGTGTTGTATGATGTGAAACTCATTTTGTTAAGAGGAGAGGCCAAGCGGCGAGCCAGGGGGGACAACAACCGAAGGGCGGCACAGGGGCGAGGGAGCACGGGAAAGCGGTGGCAGACGGAGAAAAAGGGGCCAGGGGACACAAAATCAACACCTTTCAAAATTCAATTTGTGAACTTGTAATTTTTTTTTTTGGGGGCAAAAGATCGGTTTTTTAGACTTTAGTAGATTCGTCATATTATCAATTGGAAAGGACATGTCAAAAAAATTGGAGTAAAAAAAGTTTATTTAATAATTTTGCAACAGAGCAAGAGAAATTGACTATACATAAATAAAATATTAAAAACCAAAATAATATAAAAAATGAACATTAAAAACCAAAGGCCCTTTGGGTCGTGGTGTCCTAAAGAGTCATCCTATCATACCGATTTTTTTTTTTTATCCCCGATCCCCGAAAAATCCCAAAAAATTCATCCCGATCGGAGCGGGGAGCGAGGCGAGGCGGGACAAATTATCATCCCTATTAGGGTCTAACCTAAACAACTGTAGGGGTATAAACTTAAACCTGTTTGGTTACCAAGCTATTGAATAGCTTTTTATCAAGATAATGTCTAGATTGTTTTTAGAAAGTTCTATAACTATTTGAAAGGAATATAGGTTCTTTTGCCTATACATATTTGTGGGGTAGTGTTCGAGAAATGGAAGAGAGAAAATCGATGATAGACACTACAGCGGATCAACGGTGAAAGAGGGTGGCTATTGTCAGTTACTGGTTGTTGTGGTTAGGTTGCGACACAGAAATAGTGAGTTTAGCCGTTGGAGATGTTTCTGAAAAACAACTCTTCTATGGTCAAGTTAGCTAATCAGATAATCAAAGTTTAAGGGGAGAGAGAGAGGAGCTTAGAGTAGCTAAGTTTTTCATATCTTTGAGAGAATAAGGGTTGGCCTTATATACTTTGTTCAGCGCGTGCCTGAAAACGCCAACTGACGTGTCATTGGCCAAACTGCTGCTTGGCACGTGCTTGGACACGTTGATTGCTATGTCAATGAGTAGGCGGCTGATCTAGCCATGCCCCTAAAGCCTGGTTGGTAACTGGACATCATGTCATTGATGTCTCAATCCAGATGTGGGGGCTGTTAGAGGAAACTTGCTATGCAAGTTACCTTCTATCCCCTAACGTGCCTCGGGATTGCCGTCGATTGTTGCCCCTTGACCAAGCTTCAGTGCAGTGACCTTGTTGAACTTGTTGTAGAGCGGTAGCTCGGCATTGATGCTTGTCTTACTTCGAACAGAGCTAATATTCGATAGTGTCTCAATCGAGCTCCGGTGCAGAGATCACACCGAGCTTGCTACATAGCGACAACTTGGCAGTGATGCTTGCCCTAGCAAGGCCGGAACTTATAGTCGTGTTCTTTATCCCCTTACAATACTTTTATAGTTCTAAATAAGCGAAAAATAAAAGCCTTCAAATATTAGCTTAAAAAATTTGTACCTTTTTGATCAAATAAGCTAAAAAAATCAAAACAGTGGTTATTGGAAATTGCTACCAAACATCATAACTCAACAGTTTTTTGAAACAAATAACCTAACTTATAATGTTTGCCTAACAAGGCTATCATCTCTTTCCATAACTCAAAACCAGTTTCAGCAATTTATAGATCTACCTGAAAATAGGAGTCACACAAATCAGACTGCTATTGTCATTGCCGTTCCCATATTGAGTATCACATTCCTACTGATTGCCCTGGCATGTTCCTTTCTACTGCTAAGGAAGAAACAGAATGTCAAAAGTAAGTTGATTTATGAATTAAATAGTGATCTTCATGATTGAAAATATTTAGCACTAATTAAAAATATTCATTGTGATTTGTCAGGAAGGTACAATTCTGGTAGGCTCAGCAATTTGGCTTGGATTAGATCTGCAGCAAATTTATTCAGGGCTTCAAGACAAAATGGCATGCATCAGGCAGGTAAATATTGGAAAATAGCAGAGTAGATTATTATTTTTTTCCGTTTTGGTTGCAGAAGTCGAAAATTATGGTTTGAAATTGCATCTTAATTTGAAAATGAATTGAAGTTTGTTTGCATGGGTAAATGATTGGGAATGAGATGTTATAAATAATGTTTGGTACCTTTTGCAAAAACATGTGTACAACGTAGATTCTACTTTGGTGTACGTCACAAGACCTTTTTTTTAAAAATAATTTTCATGATAAGTAGCATAAGGGGCACAGCCACGTGAGGTCAATTGGAGTCAATTGACACAACTGAAAAAAAATTACACTATCATAAATATAATTTTGATCCCACAAAAATTAGTAATTTATCCTAAATTTTATAAATTCTATAATTTTTATCCCACTGAATATAAATTCAAATTTTTTTAATCTCACTAAACATTCATTCTGACTCCGCTCCTGAGTATCATTATCGGTATGGTATGTGGATTGAGGACAAGTTCCTTTCCTAGATTGTGCTTCCACTTGTTTCAGGGATTTAGATGTCCAATGCTAGAAGTAGAATTAAACACTTCCAAATGCAAAATTCTAACAAATTGAATCCGGTGGGGCGCATTGTGTGAGGGCACGGTGGGCTGACCGGCCAACTAAAATAATTTGAACCGTTCAACATGGAAAGCTTACTAAGATGATCATTTATGAAAAATATTATATAAATTGGACATAGTATGTTTCTTTTATAACCTCTCCATCTCTATTTTTTCCCTCATCACTCTTTCATCTCTCACCAAAACCTTACAACCCACTAGGCTATTTAATAAACCAGCTAGCTCCATATCATATTAGATTCTTTTTGCCATCGGAATGCAATGGCATTAGAAAACCAACTCAAAGGGATTTCTGTTTGTGCTCAAACTAATTACCAATTACAAAACACACAAAGACACTGAAAAGATTTACAGTAGTTCGGCCCAACGATTCGACGTCACGTAGATAAATCACAAATTCACAATCGAACGAATGGATTAGCAATACAATGAGGAATTCGATCGCTCAACTCACACCCTCTCCAAATCTCATCTCGGTCTTGCCCTCTCATCTCACCTCACAGCAACGCTCTCAGCCCCACGGCAACGCACGTAGAAAATCTAACACCCTACCATCCCTTTTAAAGACCAAGGGAGGAGGTGGTTGACTCCTAAGCAGAATCTCTAATCATATCCTACTCTAACTACAAAACAAAAAGATAAAGACTCTCAAAGAAAGTCTAGATAACTCGAGAGTTTCACCGTCTGTGGACCTCCATATGAACTCCAACCGGGCTTGGGCCTTGACTAACTAGACTTGGCCTCAATCCAGTGGGTTAAACTCACAATCTCCCCCTCCCAGCCCACTGGAGGGTAATCCGTGTCTTCAGTTGTTCTTCTTGACGCATCTTGATCCAGCTCCCCCATAAGACTACAAGCAGCATCCATATACCTTAGCCTCATCAACGGCTACTCCCACTTCCCACCGAAGTGTAATTCACCTCCACACCGAAGTTGCCTTCACCTTCCTCACGAGGTGCCCTGTACCCCCCACTGGGGTTGCCCCCCACCGGGGTGCAACCGAAAGTACGTCACTTTGTGAGTTGTCGTGACTCTATCTCTCCTCCCTTATGCCACAATTGGAGAATCACCGCCACTGATCAATCAAAGCAAAAGAGACCCGCTTCGGCGTCGTTCGCCTCCGCTGTAACAGCTTCTCCAAAAAAAAAAACAAAAAAAAAAATTGACTTGGTCGTCTTTCTCTGAGCTTCTCTATGGACATCCTGTACTAGTTCCACCACTCGTGTTGGCCAGACTTCCGGACATATCCCAAAGCATCTCCCTGTGCTCTTGTACCACTCCGGATCTCCAGGTATCCTGCCTGCTTTGCGTACGCTCTGTGCAATGGTTTGCTTCCCTTGCCACTTTCTCGCTAATAGCAACTAGACCCATGTCGGATAAGTAGCTCCGCTTCCTGGACACTCCCCTCCAATCGGATAGCCCTCCAATCTTCTTCCCCACAGCATCTCCTTGTTTTCCTTGGAAACGCTCAGAGTTTCCTCCCTAGCTTTAAAGCTGCATCCCTTTGAATCTATCATCCCAATGAAAAATAATTTTTCTGTAGATGAGGAACATGCCTTACCTCATCAACGTCACAGACCTCTTCGTATGCCATGGCGGAACCTCTGCCAACAATCTGCTAAGACTGTTGTTTGGCATATACGTCCCCGGCATGCTGCATATGTAGAGAAACCTCTTTATCCTCTACACAAGTGGTAAGCACTGCCTGAATTCAATACCAATCTGACTTCCATCAGCCGATGCGCTAGAGAATATCAAACTCATCCTCATCCACCAGCCATCACTTCTGTCCGCTGCTGTATTGGTAAAACTGATCCTGTGATTTTACTTTGGACAATCCATCTTGATATGCCCCTCTTGGTCGCAATAAAAGCACCTAATAGTGCGACCACTTCTCTCTTGTGACCTCCACCGTCCTTTTTCAGTACCCTTGTGATGACCTCTTCCTTGATATCGGCCTCTTTCTCTGCTTCCCTCTAGACTAGGGCCTGCGACTCACTCTGATCTGTCAAACCATCTCTCTCCTCTGAGCCTCTTCATTGAAACAGGGCAATCCATGACCATACTCGTAGTCAACTTCCATTCGGCGTTAAATTGCTGAGAGAAACCACCATGTCCTCCCACTCTCTGACAATGAAACTCAGAACAATAAGGCCTGCATCTTGTCATCAAACTGTAGGTCAACACTGGTCAACTGATTGAACCAAATTCTGGAACTCGCTCGTATGTTCCGCCCTTGTAGTCTCTCTTCTGAAGCTTCAAAACTTCACAAACAACTCTCATCAATAAGGCTTTGTTTCCGAGATGTCTTCGCCTGATACATCTCTCCAACTTAACACAACTTCATAAGCCTCGCTCCTGTGCTACATGATGGAATACCTCGTTCTACAAAAAAATGCACTGTCCTGATTAGCCCAATGTCTTCTGTTCAGTCTTCCTCCATTCCTCATCCTTTCGTCGCTAAAGGTTTTTCTCCTTTATTCTCCAAGTTCGTTCAAATCCTTTTCAAAATAGGATGTCCTCCATCCTATGTTTCATATGGTCGTTAATGCCGTCGCTGAAAGTACGATCATCGATCCCATTTTACTCTGCCATCTTACTTCTCTCCAATAGAATCAAAATCCAAAATCAACCCTGGCTGATGAATCCGGAACGACGAGAAACCTCAGAAGGGCTAAATTGTCAAAATCAAAAACTTCTGGGACCAAACTGTCAAAATCAGAAAGTTTCTGGGCCAATTGACAAAATCAAAAAGTTTCAGTGACCAAATTAAAAATAGCCAAAACTTGCAAGGTACTAAACTATATTACTCAGTAACTTCTAGGGACCAATCTTAATTACCCAAAAGTCCCAGGAATTAAAAGTGTATTTAACTTCGGTCAAAGTCACGTCAACGGTAAATGCCGACGTGGCATCTTAGTCAGCGCTGACTGGACGCGCGCGTGGCGCGTGTTGGTGCGTCCCTTCCTCCTCCGCGCGTGAAGCGCGTCGCGGGTGCGTGTACCAATCATTTTGCGTGTGACAGCGCGTGCTGTCTCTTCTCGGCGCGTGGACGCGCGTGAGTTCCCTCCGGGCGCGTGCGGGCGGGTACTCCCCCGTGCGCATGGTAGCGCGTGGGACCTCCCTAGGCGCGTGGCTGAGACTGATCTCACTCGCCGATGTTCAGGTGGCATGAGAGGGCGCGTTCGGACTCCGTTTCCGACACGGTTTCATGCGGAGTTTCGTTCGACGGAAGAACAACCTTGTGTAATCAAAAATTAATATTTTGAGCACTTTTCCGGAACCTGAATTTTGAACTGGGCTCAGAATCGCCCTCCACCTAGGCTCTGATACCAATTGTTGTGCTCAAACTAATTACCAATCACAACACAACAAGAAAATAAAAATTTTACGTGTTTCGGCCAACGATAGCTACGTCACTGAGAGAAATCAACAATCCACTATCGAACGAATGTATTACAACGAGATCTTGATGCTCAACTCACACCCTCTCTCACAATCTCTTTCTGTCTTTTCCTCTCAATCTCACTCACAGCAATTGCTCTCACCGCACAACACACTCACGTAGCACTCTAAGCACCCTCCATCCCTTGTATAGACCAAGTAAGAGGTGGGTGACTCCTAACATAATATCTAATCATTAGCCTATCTAACTAGGAAAACAAAAAGACAAAGACTCTCAAGAGTTCTAGATAACTCAAGAGTTTCCCCGCACATGGACACTCCATATGAACTCCAACTACTGAACTTGGACTTATCTAAGTGGGCTGGACTCAACAATTTTCCCCTTGGGGAACACTCCCAACACGTAAAATTTCTAGTGGATTCTTTATGGATTATTAAACCCTATACATATTGGACTCGTAGTGGGTTTCACATTCCACAACTATAATCCAAATATATGTAAAAACCAATAATAATATGGGTTGCACATCATACATGGTGATTACTCCCTAACAAATACCGCGCAAATAAGCCTAACCATTTGCTGTTAAAAATTCTCTATTTTAACTTATTTCTTTATGTCAAGGTGAGGATTGAACTCATCTCAAAGCGATTGATTTTTGTCGATATTTTACTTTGCCATGGGTTATAAAGATCTGCAACAATGACTTTTCCAATGGTAATAAGCTTGGGAGGTGGTGATTTGGGTTCGTGACAAGGTAATAAAACACTCCTGGTTTCTTCTGCTAGCCCAAAAGTGGAGGTAAATGACACTTTTGCACCCTTGTACTTTAGCTCAAGTACCAATGTGACCATTCTGTCCATGTGTTATTCAATTAAGTATGGAAAGAGGTCATGCAGTTCATGGAAAGGCTTGTGTGGCCTTAATTGACTAAAAGCTGGACGAAATGGCCACATTGACTCGTGATCTAAAGTACAAAAGGTTCACTGCTATAATTAAGTAAGGGGTTTCAAAAATAAAACTTAGGTGAAAATGCAAATAAATACTCACATTCTACGTTTTAACAGGGTCAGCTCAAATGGGCAAGAAATTGCTGCTAAGCGACTTGCTAGGGTGCCTAAACAAGTCAAGTAGAATTCAAGAATGAGATTGTGTTATTGGCAAGGCTCCAACACAAAAATCTGTTAGGTTGCCTTGGCTTTGTTTGAAGAAAGAAGGCTTCTTGTCCTACGAGTTTGTGCCAACTCAAGTCTTGATCATTCATTTTTGGTATGACACTTATGCAATTGCCTAGTATTATATATGCTAGACAGACATAAGGCAGCAGTATTGAGTTAAATTGCATTTATTTTTATTTTTTTTTTTTTTAGACAAATTTTTATAATTTTTTTTTCATTTCGGCTATCGTGGAAGAATCGAAAAATTATTTGTTATTTATTTTTTAATCCAAATTAATCACAATGGATTTTTCCTCAAGAGTATTGAATATAGGCAAACGATTCGCATGGGATAAGGTAATGATAAAACCTTGACCAATGTGCCTTGTGGCTCGTACATATATTTGACCGTAATTCACAAACCCAGTCCTCATAGCAAACATATCATATATATGTACAAAATTTAGGAAAAATCTATGTGCGTTAATTTAGACTTTAGTGTCATGTAAAAAAACATTACTTTCCGACTCCTCTACAAAGGACTAAAAAAATAACCCAAAGATACAAAAAAACAGTTTACTAAAAATAAAAATAATCTAATATAAGTTCTTAATTAATTCCAAGGGGCATAACTAATATAATTGTCATTACATTATTACTTATTAGTTTGTTTGAATAGATACACATCCCATCAAGAGGATGCTTTTATATGGGAAGTCGCTATACAATCATAATAGGTATTGTTGAGGGATTGTTTTTATCGCTCACCAAGATTCTCATCTCAGAATCATCCCCATGATCTCAAGGCGGGTACGTTCTGTTAGATCTGAGATGAACCCCCCAAAATTGCAGATTTTTGGCTTGGCGCGGCTTGTTTCTTGGTGATTCAAAGTCGAGGCAATACAAAAAACATTGGAGGAACTATGTAAGCACACTATATCGTTTTTTATAGCGTAATTTAAAATAAACCCTTTAGCCCGTGACCGGTTTTTGAGTTGCCTCCTAATATTGAAACTTGATATTTATTCATTTAACTTAACTTGAGTTTTTGCACTAAATACCTTTTGTCAGCCCTCTCAATTAGTGGGTTTGATATAAATGTCTTTCCCCCCCCCCCTTTGCACAGGCCATATCCCGTACCCCTGTCTCTTCCCTCACCGCCTCAATTCCTGAGTAACTCTCCACCTGCAGCACCAACAACATTAATCCCTAGGCACTGCCAATGAGGGTGGATGGTGGAGAGAGAGAGAGCTTAGTGGTCATGCATTGTTGGATGGTGCGAGGTATTGGGGGGGGGGGGTTGTGAGTTTTGGTGAAGAGAGTTGGTGGTCATGGATGGTGAGATGGGTGGGTGGGAGAGGTGTGTTTGTTGAGAAAGAAGATAAAGAAATTGGTAGGATTGAGGAGAGGAGTTAATAGTATTTAAAGAGTTAAAGGGTGAAAAGCTAATTTGATATTAATATCATTTTTGACACATACTAAAGGGGTTAACTGTCCGAGTTTAAACATGAAGGCAAATTGGGAAATGGTCATAATTCGGAGGGGTTTATTGTAAATTAACCTTTTCACATCAATTACAAATTATATGTCTTGCTGCTCATTTCATGAGAAGTTGGATTGTTGATGTCATGCAGAGGCTACATGCCCCCTGAGTATGCATAATATGGGTAATTCTTTGTGAAGACAGATGTTTTCAGTTTTGGTGTTTTAGTCCTTGAGATTGTGAGTGGTAGGAAGAACAATGGCAATGGAAAGCATCTTATAAGCTATGTGAGTATGCACAAGTCTCAAATGCCTTCTTTCTTGCCATATCATTAAATATTTGAATATTATGCTATAAAAAAAATAGCAGGATATATTTCTTTTCACAAGCTTTTCACTATTCTTTACAATTTTTATGTTTATTGAATCATTTGCACACACATAGATGACTGGGTAACAAAAAATGGCACATAATACTATGAAGGTGTTCACCTTGTGTTTGTTTTACTAATTAGGTTAAAATTAATTATTCAAAAGAATAAGTTGAAATCATCGAATGGAGCTTTCTAAAAATTATTTATTTTAAGTTGGTAAACAGAAACTGAAGGTAATTGCAAATCTAAGACAACTTTTTATACACGAAAAATCAAAAAATTGTTGGTAATAAGGAGCAACAAATTGAGTGGATAATTGACTATATATGGGGTCTTGGGTTGAGAGTTCAAACTTAGAATGAGTGAACTGGTTGCCAAGCTTTTGAATGGAGTAGCAAAGTTAACATGTATATGGTTTTTACTAGTAGATATAAGAAATCAAATTTTAAGACCTTCTATTGAAGACCCATAGAAGGGTGGGGTGTGTCTGTTTTGAGGCCCCACGACAAGCTTTTGGGTTTTACGTTATTTTCTACATATATTCGTAAGTGTTTTGCCTACAGCTTTGCAGCTTTACTTTTTCTATTTTAAAATCTGTGCTCTTTCTACTTTTTTTTATGTGCCATTAACAACTCCAAAAAGACTTACAGGCGAAAAGGGGGGGAGAGGGGAGGGAGAGAGAAGGGGGGGAAAAGGGGAAAAAGAAAGGGAAAAGGAAAAAAAGAGAGAAAAAAAAAGAGGAGAAAAGGGGAGAAGAAGGGAAAAAAGAAGGGGGGAGAGGGGAAGAGAAAGGGAAAGACAAAGGAAAGGAGGAGGAAGGGACGGAAGGAAGAGGGGGGGGGGGTGGGGAGAGGAGGTAGAGGGGGAAAAGATGAAAAAAAGGAAAGGGGGGGGGGGAGGGGAGGGGGGGAAAAGGAAAAAGGGGGAAGGGGGTGGGGGGGGAAAGGGGGGGGGAGGGGGGGGGGAGGGGGGGGGGGGGGTAGGAAAAAAGAGGGGAACATGGAAAAAATGGAGACAAGGCAAAGCTTCAAGGCTCATAGACCAAAACCACTAAGGGGGCGGTTCAGAGAGTGGAAGATGAGGTGCACCTTTCACATTGGGTTGTTATGTGTACAAGAAAAATGTTAGGTCAGGAGACCGGGGACAATGGCTTCAGTGCTTTTTGCTCAATAGCTTCAGCAGGAGTCTCCCATGCACCAAAACCTGATTTTCTTATGCCAAAATTAGCGTTGAGGGCAAACCCAGCCCTACCAGAAAAGTTTTTCTTCTAGGGTTACAAGTTCAGAGCAATCTCTAGAATATTACAAGTCCAGATCAATCCCTAGCGTTTTTCGTAAATCCAACCTGCTAATAATGAGGATTGGATTCAATTAAAGGGACGCGATATTTTTTATTTTTATTTTTATTTTTTGGAGAGGATTTCATATTATAGGTTTTACTTGTTCCATCATGAACAAACATTCTTGTATCAAAGAAAGAATCTTTTCCTAGGCAGATGGTGTCATACTATATCTAGGTTTAATTACATGACAATGGTACTAAAGTATTTATACCTTAGGTCAAATTAGGTACAATTGTGTATTCTTTTTTTTTTTTCCAGATTTCGTTCCTACAATGTTCTAAGTGGATTTTATGTAGTCCCTTTTAATTAGAAATCTTTCTTCTAAGGTTTTTTTATTATAAAAAAAAAGTCTTTTAAGTTTCTAGTCTTTGATATTGGTTGATGGATCTTGATAAGAGAAAGTTTATTTGTTTCATAGCTAACACTTTATAGAAGAACACATTTGCAATGGCTTGAGTTGGGATTTTACTACAAATTCAAAGACAAAAAAAATTAAGACCTTTTATAATAAAAAAAAACATAGACCACAAACATGACGTACTAGAAAGGACCATATATAACTAAAATTATATATAATAGGGACAAAATTAAAAAAATTAGTATATGAGAACTAAAGTGATATGAGCTGAATACTTTAGGATCATTGACATGATTTACCCATTTATCTAAATGCATTTCCTAAACCCTTAGGTTGACTTGGTACAAGATGCAGCTAGTAGTAATTTGGGGGGCTTGAAAATATGGAAATGGTATAAACTTCGACTAATTTATTGTCTGGACCATTCCTGTCTGAGACCAAACTTCATTTGTGTTGGAAAAAGTCTTTAGGGGTATTTGTGTCGTCAAATAGGGTAAAAATGTAAAACTAATTTAAAACGCTTTAATTTGAAAAGAAATAAAGCTTCTAAATAAAGTAATGTTTTGGGAGTGTAGGGGAATTTTGTTTTTGCTCATAAGCAGAAATAAAAACAACTATTGTGCCAAACAAATTGATTGGAAAAAAAAAATGGGCTAGAGTATATTTGTTGGGCTTGAACTAACAATCAATCCAGTTACTGATTTACGAAATTTTGAAGTCCATGAACTTAAACGATTTTTGGGTTAAGGTCCGCTATTTTAATTTTAGAGTTTTTTTTAGGACAGTTTTGCCCTTGTTAGATAGATAGATATATATATTGATTTTTTATACTATTTTTTGTTCGATATTTGAATTTGTGTTGTTCTGAAGTGATCTGAGAAGTGGTGCGACAATCCTGTTATGAGATTTCGCCTATGATTGTAGGAGTTTTCGACTGATCTGGTATAATTTCCTTGAGTTTTTGTAAGTTTTGGTTATAATTTGTATATGATTTATCATTTTATTCTTTTTTATTTTGAATCTGGTATGAGATTTGTTTGTAACTTGTTATTGTCTTTTTTTTTTGTTGTTGTTGCTGCATGTTGTAGCTTGTTTTGGTAGTTGAGTTGGATTATGGATTCGAAGTTAGTTGGATGTCGTTCGGAGTTTAGATTATGGTCTAATGACTATTTTGTTTAATTGTCTATCGTTTTATAGTTAAATTTGATAGTTTGAGTACGATTATTGTTTATGGATTGGTTAATCGTTTACAGTCTTAGAATGAAATTGAATTGTTTGAGTTTGAACTGTTTTAGAGTGAAATTGATCTGTTTCAGTTTGAACTATGTTTTTTTTAGTAATTATAAATGTTTGTGCGGGAAACACGTGCATTATTTTTGTGTTAGTTTTGTTGATGTTTGGTGAAACATATTCGATTAGACTTGGAGTATGGTTTTGAAATTGTTTAGGATGTTGTTAACGATTTATATGTTATTTTTGAGTTGTTTGATATTCGTTTGACAGTGTCAGAGTGAATTTTACCTATATTTTTTTTTATTGTTTGTTATTTGCAGTTTTAGAGTGAAATTGAACTATTTGATATTTATAGTGTCAAAGTGAAATTTAACTGTTTTTGTTTATTGTTTGTTATGTACAATTTTAGTGTTTTGTACTGTTTTATATTTGTAGTGTCAGAGTGAAATTTAACTGGTCGGTTAATTGGGGTGGTTTTTTTTTTTTTAACTTGATGTATGATGGAAAACGAAAATAGAAGATCTGAAACTTTTTGGGATTGTGCTTTTATTGAATCTTCTAGTGCATTCTTGATATTCTTGATTTTATGATTTTCAAATTAGAGTGCACATAGACTGTTGTTGATTTGGTGAAGTTGTTGATGGTTTTTTGGAGTTATGTCGTGTTTTCATTTAGTAAGAATGTTGAATTCATGAGGAATTAGAATTTGGATCCAAACCACGGGAAATGGATGCATTTTCACCTATTGATTTCTCTTGATCCACTCTCCATCTCTATCAAACTATCTGTTTTAGGATGTTATCTACAAGGGAAATGCAAGGACGTCCTTCGAGGGGCACTGCTCAGAAGCTGGCTTCTTGATATTTTGAGGAGAACACGCCAATTGACATAGAAAAACGTGTTGGGGGACTTACTTTTAAAAATTATTTTTTTTTTTTATTTTCAATGCTTTTTATTTGACATTTATTCCCCCACTGCTAGAGCGGAATTGAAGTTTATACAATGTACTAACAACTAATGGACCATAAGAATTCATTACAAAGGAGAAAGAACAAACCCCCCAAAAAAAACTACATCCTTTGTCCTAAGGAATCGTTTACGAATGGGTACTTCAATTGTATTTATTCTGGTGTCTGTATAATCACAATCCTCCCTGACTACAGCTCTCAAAAACTGCCTCAACCAATTCGAATTTTCACCGCCAACAGCACATCCTTGAAGCCCCCCCCGCAACGTCCTCTTCTGGGCCCTGGATGAAAAACGTCACGGCCAGTGGTGGCTTTTCCCGCTGACCTCCCTTAGACTCTAAGCACCCTCACGCCCTCGGCCTCTGCAGGGGTGACCTCTTAACCAAACCTGTTCAATTGCATTAGTGCCGAAAGCCAAGCAAGGCATCGACAACTGCACCAACCACAAAGAAGCCATAGCATTGTGGGAATCATTGTATGGTCGGTCCGTAAACAGGTGTCTTTTTCAATGTCATGGAACACGCGCCCAGCGGTGTTCGGGTATGTACAAGACACGTCAGTGCCAATATGTGGACTTTTCTTCTTCTTTTTCCTTTGCATGCAAGGGGGGTCTTGAGGTCCTTTGGTGAGGATGCGCTCATAGTGAGGCGCTATGGTTCTTCGACCACTCAAATTCGCGACCGGTGACATAACTACTCGATGTCGACACACAGCATTTTATTGCTGCTCTGCAGTGGTCCCCAGCCTGTTCTCGGATGATTGTAAACAATGCTGAGTGGAGGCGTTTTGATGATATACAAGCTGTGTTTGTGAGGGACTATGTGAAAATCTGGAGTCCAAGTTGAGTTTTCCGGTTTCAAACTGAGAACCTTTCTTGAATCGACCGTTGGTGCGGCACCAACCACCCCGCCCTCACAGGTTACTTTGTCCCCTCCCCTCCCCACCCCCACAACGCGACAGGAAGAAGGTATGTACCATTTCTTGGTGGTTGGATGGAGATTTACTTTGTAGAGGAAAAAATTGAGGAATGATTATAAACAAAAAAATTATTTATTTAATTTATTTTATTTTTACACATCCCCATGAAAGCACCTAGGTTATCTACATAAGTTCTGGAATAATGATATTGACGATGACTTGTTAGATGACACGATTAAATGAAATTTATGGCTACACAACTGGTTATCAGAAATTTTTGGATTGAAGCTTCCCTATCTATATTTGTTTTCCCATTTGCATCACGCTAGAATGATTGCATCTTCCCATATAGTGGCGGACGCAGAAATCTTACTTAGAGGAGGCCGAGCTATGCGATTTCAAAGGAAGAGGCTAACTTTTGGGTTTCTCCTTCCATTCAAAAGTGTTTTATTATGTATCTAGTACAACAATTCAAGAGATGTGGGCCCCTAATATTATAAAACTATTTTAAAAGGTGATTTGTTGGTACTTGGTTGAGTGTTGTTGTTACCATTCAAATACAGGTGGGCCATTTTTAATTTTCTGGCTACTTTTTCCAATCTCATCCAAAAGGTGTTGAATATTTTATTAACAAACATGTATGGTGCTTGTGTATAAATATAAAATCAATGGAATAAAAGATTGGGAGGCCACCTTTTTAAAGTTAGGAGCCTTACTAGTATTAATGAGATTTTTGCCATTTTAGGAGGGCCGTTACCCTACCCGCCCCTCTTGTCCGTCAGCCATTGTCCCCATGTAAGCTTCGATGGAACATGCAATAGGGTAATTTAAGCTTTTGGATAATTGATGAGTCAAAAAAACACCTGGAAATTTTTTCTAGAAATTCAGCGATGTAGACCACTTCAAATCTAAGTTTTTACTTCAGGTAAAAGTCGTTTTCAACGTTCTGGAATTTAGCGTTTAAACTTGATTTAAAGAGAAGGGATAGCTGGTTTTTGCAGGAAAAGATG
>CM018909.1:14600145-14602645 GCA_009663005.1 Actinidia chinensis | reverse complement strand
TCTTTTGTTCAGGCTGTGCTTGCGGAGGCCAAACCCATCAAGGTTGGCCCGCCTCCCCCACCCTCCGGTGGACTGCGTAAGTTTTCGGCCTTTAGTTTAAGACTATGTTTAGATTCATAATTTCTTTTAAAAAAAAATAAGTTGATTATTATTACTTGTACACGCAAATACAAAAAAAAAAAGTGGATTTTTACAATTAATATGTATTTTTTAGTTTTTTTTTACTTTAACAAAAAATTAAAGAGTAGATATTTTTGGGAAGACTCCTAATGGCCTAATTACAGTTCTCAAAATTTTAGAAATTTCAAATTTTTTCTAAAAATTGGTATTTTTGGAATCATTTGGTTCGTGAGCTATAACAAAGACCACATTAAATGCTGATTCTAAAAATAAAAAGTAGATGGGAGCTACTATAGTCCTTGTTTTTCGAATTCGAAATTTTTCTCTCGCCCTTTCTTAAACAGAGAAACTTTCAAATTGTGACTAGAATGTAGAATGCAGAGAGAGAGAAAAACTTACTGTTTCCAGAATTTGAATTAAGGAAAAAAAAATTAAATTTAAAATAAATAACCGTTCAGATTTACTTGAGAGTATTAAATTTAAATAATAAAGAATCTGAACATTATTTTGAATTCAAAACTTTTGTGATTCGAAATTCTAGGACATAACATTGTTGAATGGAATTAAAAGAAAATAACAAAAATGAGTCAAAAAATTAGTGTAGCAAGAAATTACCGAAAATACACACACATGATCTGGTTCTGTAGTCGATAGTGAGATCAGTATATTAGTCAAGTTGAGGTCGGATACAAAATTAAAAAAAAAAGGTAGTAAAACATTCATTATAAAAAGATAAACACTGACCAGAAAGGATAATTTTTATTTATACGCACTGTCGTGGAAACATGATTTGGTAGCTGGACGTTGAACTCTGACGAGCCAAGAAGAGAGACCGTGTGTTGCCACTAAAGGAGCGGTTCTCTTACAAAACCACTGCACCGGAGGAGGCCCCGCGGTGAAGGGCAAGGAGTCAGCCAAAAAAAGGACATAGTGAACGTGAAGAGTTTAGAGACAAGAAGGCGTGGCCGTAAGTGCAAAATGAACCTCCGGCCTTAAGGCAATCACGCTACTCCGCGTACGAACCTTAACACCGTCATTTCATCTAAGCCCAAGGACAAAAAAAGCCGCTCAAAGATCTCGCCGCTGGCAAGCTCTCCAGGACATCAGCAATGTAAAGTAAAACCCGCCCCTAATTATCATAATTTTCGTCTATTGCTGACGCCTCTGTCTGTTTGCAATAGTTTTTTATTTATTTATTGAACTTCCTTTCAGTTTAATTTTGAATAGGTGCAATCAAAATCATTTGCGTTCCGTTTGAACATTTATTATCTTATAAAACCTCGTCAATAACTTTAATATTGTAAAAAATTATTTATGAATCAATAGATGAAGTTATAAATTAGTACTCAACGAATATCGATTTTTATTTGGACACAGTATTTTTTATAGTATGATCTTCACGAGGAATGTATAATATGACGATTTGGATCACCGAAACAGAGCTCAAACTGCTGCTTCGAATCATCTATACCAGTAGGCTGCACCGGCTCTATGATATAATAATCTAAAGCCAAAATGCTTGAACTGTATTGTCACAATTTTAGTGCTGAGCCGTAAGGCGTTTTACGATTTGATCCAAATTTTATTTTTTTCGTTTTTTTCACGAGAAGAGTCTGAAAATATAAAAATTTTAAAGTAATTGGAGAAAAAAAATCAAGAAGATTGGTTGAAAATTCTCACATATTTTGGTTTTCGTTCTCAGTGGACCACGCAAGCCAGATAAGAGTACCCCGAAGCAGAGAGTACTATGCAAGTGGCAGTATCCCCCTTCAAAGAGCCGTTCTGCGAAGATTGGTTGGAAAACAAAACGAATTTGTAATATGTTGTAAGCGTTGTTGAATTCAATGTATGAGATACTCTTTGCTTCACTGCCATCTTGCAAGGAAACTGTGAAAAAAAAATTTCACTTGCGCTACATTAGGCACACTTTTGGGTTCGATAACCAACCAAATAAATACAGATTAGGAGAGAGAAATTATGGAAAAAAAATTAGGGTTTAATTTAACTTGATCTATGTGTTGGTCTGGTATTCACGTAGAGTTGATAGAACCAACTGACTCTCGACAAATTATTTGAGAAACAATCTCGTCGCCATTTTTCTCTTTTTAAGACCCTAATCGATCCAATTATAATTTATTTCTAAGCAAAAGGGAAATGAATTGGTTATTCCCATTAGGGTCATCACAATCACTTCTCTCGAAAATAAGCCCTGATTGGATTGATTACGATTTTTAAAGAGAAGAAACGTCAAATGACTTAGTTTTGCAAAGTTTTTGGCTGAATCAATTAGTTCCGTCAATGCTAAGTGGATGGAGGTCGACAGATATATGGCTTTAATTGTGTCAAGATTATAACTCCAGGGTTCGATTTGCTATAATTA
>CM018909.1:14560045-14565045 GCA_009663005.1 Actinidia chinensis | reverse complement strand
TTTTGGATAATGAAAATAGCAACATCAAGGGTGCTCAATGTCATGTCATCATCAACCAAATGCAAAATTTCATTGGTAAATACTCAAGGAGTTTAACACTAACAGTTTCCTTTTGTTGAAATCGTATCGGTTTCATGAAACAACTAACTAGGAAACAAATAATTTAGTTGAATGAGCAGCCATTTAGGGAGTCCTATGTTGGCTGGTACATTGCCTCTCAGGTATTTATGCATCAGGGCTGCACTGTAAGTTGGTATTCATTTTTATACTTCCTTTATTTGCTGTGTTGTTTTTTAGGATGTTTCTTCTATCCATTAGACAGTCTAGTGTTATTAAAGGATAACAAAGCAAACCAAAAGTGAAAAAGGCAAATTATAAGTTATGCAGGAGAACTTCAACAATGGATAATTACTTCTTTTGTTAATCTCTCAATTTCAGATGTCTGAAAATCAATCGCATCCACCTTATCCCCGCAAAGGCCAAGGAAACCCATCTGCCAGTTCAAAAAAGAAAATGCAGTAAACAGTGTCAGCACCCTGATTGAGAAACAGCATTTCACCAAAATAAAAAGGAAAATCACAGCATAACAGAAAATATATTTATGTGACTGCAAGAAATAGAAAAGCCATCTGTTGAAGAAGTCATTATGCTGCTGTACCTTCATGAGTGGCCGTTTCGATTGATTTCTAGAATAATTTAACTGATAGTAGTCAAGCCGGTTTTGTTTACTTTCCTTCTCCTTCACCAACTTTGCAAGCTTGTTTGCATTGTAAACAACCTGCAAATAATTTTCTAGATTAGAAGAAATCTGTGCAGTGTTTGATTTGCCATGAAACAGCTCAACAACCTTACAAGTCAGACAGAAAAAGAAGTAGCATCTTGTAAAGGCAAAATAGTTCGTTGTACTATGAATAATGTAATAACTTAGAAAATCATTTGCCTCTAAATAACCTCAATTTCACCTAATTATTAGACACTAAAGGATAGTTCTAAATGAAAATGAGCCACATAAAAACCACCATTATAATGCATTCTTCAACCAAGGAGTGCACTTATTCAATTAACTCCTCTACCAGCAAAATTTCCACCGTACGTGCCTGAATTCATATCCTTATATATCATTTTGGGGAGAACCTTGTCAAGAAGTATTTTAGGAAGTACAAAAGAAAAAAGGGTAACATTTTCAAATAGAATATATTGAGTGGTGAGATTCATTTACACTCAATGACACTTCCATTTCACTATCTAATGAGCTGACAATCAATCACCACACCTCTACTCCAAATATAATTCTCATTTCAAATCACCAAAAGAAAATAGATAAATAGTATAGAGAACTCCTAGGGGTGTTGTAACAACATCCATCAACTCACAAAATCCACATGCCTCAGAACTCTACTTTTCCCTTTTTTTGGTAAGATTCACCCTTCAGCTTAATTATACTGCTTGGTTTGTTTGTGATCTAAATGCTCCAATAGGGAAAAGATACTATTCCTAAACGTTTACTTTTACCAATCAGAGAAGTGATAAACATAACTGGAAGCTAGTTACATTCATCTTATGAAAAGATAGCATTCTAATTGATAACAAATACATGAATCCGATAACATCCTTCCTTTCTTCCCCACTATCTAGTTATCCATATAAGATCCAATTAACATATATCTTATTTGTATATGTATTTATTTATGTGAATATATGCATGTGTGTGTATATATATATATGCTCATGCAAGTATGTATTCACGAACTGCGAGCACCCCGACCTGATGCGTAAGATAGTTATCTGGATGATTGACAAGGAAAAAATGCTCCACAAGCTTGCTAATTGATTCGTCAGGATCTGGTGGTACATTCCTTAGGAGGACCTATAAATAATCAATAAAATCACCCAAGTTTAGTACAAGCAAGCATTGAAGAATTTATCTCAAAAGGTAGGAACATGGTAGGCCGAGCTTCAATAAACATCTCGAGAATTTGTTACAGAAAACAACAAGAGTCGAATTACCCAATTTCCCAATATCCTTCACTAACTAAGATCAACCATTGACAGTTAATGGAGCTCACAACATCAAGTTAGAGAATAGATAATACAAAATCAATAAATCACAGCGGCTAGATGTTATATCATTAAGCAGGTATTTCATTTTCCTATTCCAAAACAAAAATCAAAAAGAAGAAGACATTCAGGGAAGTTTTTTTGAAAAGAAATCAATGTATCATGATTACTAGCCCATCGATGCCTTATAGAGATCAAGTTACCGGAACAAGGTTGCTGGAAAAGTAGGTGCGAATGGACAGACGAATGGATGCTATCAAAACATGGTACTATTGTAAATAAGAATTACAATCATATAAAAGTTTCAGCTGTCTTAAAATGCTCACATGCTAAAACTGCTGTCAAGCAGATACCAAATGCATATCAGATAAGGATTAATTACATTCCAATCAAATTAAATAAAAAACATAAACCTGAATGACTACGAAGAATCACAATGAAGTAATAAAAAATATGATATTCTTTTAAAATTGAATTGTGATTGTCTGGCTGCAACTTACAGTGAATTGATCAGGACGGCGTCTTTCCGAGGCAAGAAAACGCAATCGCATTGAAGCAACTGTTTCATACTCCTTTTGTAACACATAGCATGTCCAAAAAGTGAACACGTAGACCATCGTTATATGAGCCCAAAATCTGCAATCCCAAAACAGTTAACATCATTCACTATAACAGAGTACTTCTGCTAATAAAACTAGACAAGTACATATTGTCAGCAATTTAAGTCCTAATATGACTATATGCTAATATATTAACATAACTGATGCCAAATATAAAACTGAGATTCACTTCATACTATATATATTAAACACTTTCTTATTCTAATTTTACATTTTCCTGCACATAAGAAGCATTCTTGTGCAAAACTGATAACCATTGGATTTTAGAAAGGAAAAAAAAAAAAGAAACTTTCTATTAAAGTTCCATGACCATTCTTCTAACTGTGGCCTCTTCAAATCACACCAAATAGAAATTAAAGTGAAATAAATAGGTCAATTGGGTTCGTTGCTCTAGACCCATGATCACCCATGCAAACTTCTGATGTGTGACAGGATCGTTGCAGATCAATCTTAAATCATATCAACACAAAGCTGTGAGTAGTCAATCTAAAATTTTGACAACCCAATCAGCAATTTTCTGATGAATCGTGCTTTGAATGTGGTTATCCAGACAAATTTCTGTTTACGGTTCTCTTTTCTCCTTCAACATAGTGCCTCATTATTCACCAAAAAAAGAAAAAAAAACATCCCAAGTCTAGAGAAGTTGGAATAGGAATTCCTAAATCTTAAATGTATGAGACTGAATCACAAGGGAGATGAGGCAACTATGAGTTACTGTAGTTAAGGAAAAGTTGATTCAAAATCACTCCTTGAAGGGTTTTGAAAGCTAAAACAGTTTCAGACAGATTGATTCTGTCGAAACCTGTATTGAGATCCATTCCCAAAATTCTTTTCCAAGGGAAAACTTAATCGAACTGGTATTTCAAATCAAATTGATTTTCCAAACAGTGCATACTATATATCCTAAAACAACTACAATATTCCAAACTAACAACAGCAATACTAAAAATAAACAAAATAAGTAAGAAGAAAGATCAGCCAAAACCACTATGCAGCAATGGGAGCAACGCTGGCTGGCAGCAAGAAAGGAAAGGGTGGGTACAGCACTTGAAACGAGAAGGGTGGGGGTTAAGTCCAATTATCTGATCAAATAGAAGGGGAAACAAGGGAAAAAGGAAAAAGAAATTAAAAAGGAAAAGAAAAGGTGTCCATGGAAGTAATAAGAAGCCTTACCTTAGGTTTTAGAATATGCAACGCCCATAAACATTATTTCTTGGTAATTCTTGGGGAGGGGGAAAAAGAGAAGATCCATATGGTGCAACACTAAGAAACAGTCACCCCAATAGGCAACGAATGCAAGAACTGTGCATAGCATACCAGGGAACTTCAAACATGAAAGAAATATTTCTAATCTCAGCATGGCCCACTCTATAACAGCCTACACATTCAGATGAATCGATATATAACAGAGTGCAAATTACAAACCAGCAAGATTTCTCATTTTGATGAGTACCTCAAGTCTGACACATTTTTACACAATTATGAAATATAAGTAATAATAACCACACTATCTAGTATAAATACGCACACCAGATGGAACAAGTAAACACTCAGGAATATTAAGAAACGGTGAGGTAGCATATTTAAAAGCTTGCTATCAAAACAATTCTCACCTGTGCGATCCAAGAGGAATGTTTGATATAGAAAGTTTACAAATGTCACTGTGAGTAAATTTGTCAGGGTCTGACAGCCTATTCGTCCAGTTAACTGGTACCAGGACAGCCCATGCAAGGAGTGTTATGGGAACAAAAATCTTGAGTCTGCATAAGGCAATAAATTTAAAATGGCAGAAGAGCATTGAGTAGGAATGATATTCATATCCTAATGGAACAAAAGCAATAGAACTTACAGTATTAATAAAGAGATGTCATATAAACAACTATGTTGGGGGGGAAAAAATTAACAAGTTGCGGCAGATGACACCAGATAACAAAGCTTAATATAAGAGGAACGTTTTGTTGCAATGCTACCATATTACAACAATACTTAAGCTAAGAAATCAGCAGAAGAGACATATAATGGATATGGATATGGATATGGATATGGATATGATGATGCTAAAAGTCATTCAATTTGGAGGATATGATATTCATTGAGAGCTAGGTATTTATTGATCCATATTTAATTGCAAACATCAGAATTTTTCTGTATATAGATATAACAATCAAGTTAAACTGACATCAGAAAAATGAAAATCCAAGTGTATCAGTCTATTCATCTTGTCTTGCCCGAACTCACGACATAAGGCACAAAAACTTCTAATATATGAAGAAAATGGGTATCTGGGGATGAGGCCTAACTGCTGCTCAAAATCATTACAGG
>CM018909.1:14105045-14107545 GCA_009663005.1 Actinidia chinensis | reverse complement strand
GTGGACTAATAAACGATAATTTCAAACACATGGAGGACGCTAAATAATATCATAAGCACAAAAAAATAATTATCTTTATACCATTTTAACCTCAATTAAATTCTTTTTAGAACACTCAAGAATTCTTAATTACACCACCTTCTTGTTTCCTTCACGCTCCCAACTCCAAGGTGTTTACTAGGGGAGTGAAAGTATAATGAGAAAAAAAATAAACTATAATTACCAATTTCTACCAAACAAAAAGACAATAATATATTTTTTTACCAATTCCCTTGCACGCCCTTCAATATTTTGAGAACCTCCACTCTTAAAGAATGAATAAATATTTTGTTCTTCATGATTCACCTAACAAGCAAAATAAAATTCAGAGACCAAAAAAATAAAAAATAAACAATTTTAAACCCTAAGAAATTTACTCTGGTGGCCTTGTCTTCAACCATAGATCATTGACCTAACATGGAGAATGGAGATGAGACCCAAAAAATCTCATGCGGACTTTTTGAGTTTGTCGAGTACTTGTGACCGTGAATGGAGAGAGAACCGGAGTTGTCTGGTTAGGTCTGCACTTTGCATTTTTGTTTTTTTGATAGTGATAAGGTCACTTGTGTTTATATTTAATTATATGAAAGTCCACTAACTAATAAATTTTGTCTTTTGCTTGTCTTATTTAAAGAACTTGTAAAAAAGCTAGGTGATTTTAGAGTTAGCAAGCTTAGGGGCTCACCAAGGTAAGTGTTATTAATTTATTTTATTAAAACTCTATTTTATAAAATTTGTCCAAACTTGCCTATTTACAAATTCTATTGACTAACGTACAAAAAATTATAAAATTAATTTTAAAAAATAATAGTTACAATTTGGAGGCTAACCTCTATAATTTTTGAAATTAATCTTTAAAAAATTTTGGGGGGTAACGTATTAATTTCTAATTATATTTAAGATTTATATATAATTAGTGACTTTTTTAAACTTTGGAAATGCGATCAGCTTCTACGCCCCCTAGATCCATCCTGTGTCGTTTGCCACTACCGCACCCTTTGTTCTTCCACACAATTATCTTATTATGTCCTCTTTATCTTTTCCTTCTTCATTATTATTATCGTGGACATCACTCACTGAATTTCGTAGGCCATTGACTTCACATCAATCTAGGGCCGCCACACATATCCTACCATCGTTGCCACTCTATAAACAACACGTTTTCAACATCGTCAGCAATTACTTATGCAAAATTTCACCCGTACCCATCATCCTAAGAATTTTCAGAGTTTTGGGTACTAGTGAAATTTTATTGTGTAGATTATAAATTTATTGTTCCTAATAGCCCCCCCCACCTCGATCACCACTATATTTTCTGACATTTCACTTTTAAGTGTATCCACTGTGAAAATTTAGGTCCCTCACACCAACAACAACCACCCGATCATCACATAGTTACTGATAATATAAATTCTATAGTGTACGACGAGGAATTTACAGGGGGGGTCCCCAAAGCCATCAACCAACCACCATTTCCACTACCCATTTTATAGTGCACGATTATGAAATTTTACGTCCCAATAGCCACCACCAATCACCGATTGCACTGTATCCACTACGAAGTTTCCCATCTGGAACTGTGAAATTTATTGACCAATTGATTTATTACTATATGGTGTCCATAACAACATTTATAATCACATTCCTTATGTTTTAAAATTATTTTTATAGGACCAACTGATTTGATATTGTCTAAAACCAAAGTAATGTGAGACTTCTCTTTTGATTGATCTTATTACACAACAAATTCATTAATCTTTTTTATTTTTTCTTCTTAAATTCAAACATAATGTAAGCACTAAGTCTGCAAACACCGCCAAGTCATAGTTTAGTTGGAATTCAAAAATTCAAGAACATAAATTTTTTTTATCATATTTGAATCAGAATTTGATAAGAAAAATAAAATTGTAGGCCAATTCAATGCGTTTTGAACAGTCAATGTCTTAATTTTTTAATTTATTTTTTCTATCAAATTCGAAATCTAAATTACTACCCGGTGTGACTAAAAGAGTGAAATTTAATAGTATATATATATATATATATATATAATATATATATATATAATACTATATATAATATATATTAAAAATAAATTTAACCCTTTTAGGGCATAAATAAATTAATGGGAAAATTCTTCTTTTGAGTTAGTTACACTGTGTCCCTTAAAGTATCAGCATTGTCCAATTTGGCTTTAAATAATAAGATAGGAGTACCTGCCTATACTGTGTACCACTTAATCTAACATCTGCTACACATCCTACCGCCTCCCCCATTAGCCACCGACATATTGAATTTTTTTCAATCAAACTCGATATGAAGTTCAACTTTGAGAAACCACCATGTGGTATCACATGTTAATACTAAAAAACAATACAAAAACAACAGGGCTGCCAACACCATGGCTGAGCAAGCACAAATCCATCCAAACTGGGCCAGAGCCTCAGATGGCCCTGCTATTTAG
>CM018909.1:14080045-14090045 GCA_009663005.1 Actinidia chinensis | reverse complement strand
TGAATTTACAACTCAAAGTTAATCAATAATCAAGGTGATGAAGAAGTGAATGCAAGAGTTGGGAGAGACGGAATTTATTTTACTTTAAGGTCTCCCAACAAACTCCAAGGGTTGTTTTTAAAGGCCCCATTTAAAATAGATCTATTTTAGCATTAACTGCTCTGAACGAATTGTTCTGATTTAAACTCAATCGTTGGATCTTTGAACTGGATACTTAAGATTCAAAATTCAAACTTTGGTGACACTTTGGTGACCGAACTGATATCGGTCAACGGCTCCAGAGCTTGTCGACGAACTTGACGGTCTTCTCCACATACTTTGATCAACTTGCGGTCGGGGGATCTAGGAACTTCAGTTGACAGATGATTTGTCAGTGCTCAAACCTTCTGATCAATTTTTGATCGTCGCTTTCAGAACTTCAGTGATCGAACTTGATTTTGGTCGTGGCTTCAAAACCTCTATTAAACTTCAGTCATGGTCTTCTAATTTCAGTAGACGAGTTCGGTCGACCGAAATTGTTACCATTGCAAGCAGTTAGATAGTCCCTTGATTTCTAAAAAAATTCAAAACCGTTAACAAGTTCAAAATGAGTTTAAAGAATAGTTTTGATACTTAACAAGTTACGTTTAGTATTATATCATTGAGTCTGATTGGGGAACTCGCGGATGTAATTAAGTGTACGATTCACTACAAACTTTAGCACTGTTGAGTTAGTTAAAACAAAAAGATTGTTGAATATTTGTAATGTATGAGTTTGTTGACTCTCATTTAGTCTATATAAAGATTTTCAAACAGCATTTAAAACTAATAAGTTCAATCATAAATTATATAGCATTTGCTAACACTATGTGGAACATGGATGAAAAGATTCAACCATGTGAGAATGTTTGTTTAATCCAAGTTGCCATGTGTATTAGGGACTGTAAATGAAGACCAAATGCAGACTATGAACAGAAACTGTCATATTTTATTTATGGATCATTATTTATTATTATAAGGATGATGTAATAATTCGATTAGTATAATTAATTTTACCTTATTATAGTAAAAATATATATACATAATTACACCGGGTGACAATGTTAAAATTTTTTTTTAATTTTTACGATAATAAAAATTCTACACGAATAAGATTTTTTAATCAATTGAACAGGACAAAAAAAAACATTGTGTAAGCTTGCATGGCGGGACCATGTAGAGCCATGAGGGTCACATGGTATGGTGACTCATGCCATGAGTCCACTAGGTGACTCACCTAGCCGACCATCAAACGTCTCTTTCAACCCAATGTTGAGCAAATCTGCTGGAGTTTATGTAGGAGAGAAAGAAAAAAGCAAGAGAAAGAAAGTGAGAAAGAAAGTGACGCTTGATCAGGCGGAAAGAAAAAGGGCGAAGAGAGACTGATACATGAATTAATATCACTCGGTTTTTCTCCGAACTCCGATTAAAAATTGTTCTTTTACCTATCGTTTTGTAATTTCTTTCATTAAATAGAGACTGACGAATATTTGGAATAGGAGAAAAATAACACTATCAGGGTTAAAGTTTGATATAACGTCTAAAATAGCCACGTATCGCCATGTAGGATCGAAATCCAAATAGAAGATATGTCTTATTTTTTGTCAAAACAGTCAGTTAGTATTTTGGCGTAAGTCTAACGATGACTTTGATTAGATTTTTTGGGCCGTTAAGGGACATAAAGTTAAATATAGATTTTTAATTCGCACTTTATTAGACTTAGATTAGCATTAATTTTTTTATTTTAGTAAAATATTTATTATTTAAGTTTGTGGTGTTTTGTAGGTTATATGGAAAAAAAAAGCAATACAAGTAAAAAGAGTATTTATTAGGAAAAGCAGCCAAACCGACCGACCGGGAGTGATCAGTGCCCAAATTGTGAACACAGCTTCATTATTTCCCAAGCCTATGACAAAAACAAAAATCGAAGACATCAGTGTCATAGACTCATGATAAACACAAACAAAGTTGGTAAAGAAAATCAACAAAAGCAAACAAGTCTGGTGGTGCAAATTAAACACTATTCCTTCTTTAACTCTTTCTTGTCTCACGTGTATCTCTCCCTCTCCTTCTCCTTATTTTCCTATAAAAGGAGGATGAGGGGAGTTCTAAGGGTGTGTTTTGGAGAGAAAGAAGAAAAAGAAAAGAGTTGTTATAGTTTTTTTTTGAAAGAAAAAGAAGAAAATTTTAGTGAGTTTTGGGAAAGAAAATTAAAGAGTAGTTAGTTTAGAGTTTTAAGTATTTTTAGAGTTCAAGAGTTTTTAAAGTAAGTGTTTATAAATTCTGTTTGTTCCACATATATGGTTGGATTTTTATTTTCTTATACCGCCATCTCGGACGCTTTTACACTTAATTTATCGCTTTGTTTATCACCCGATAATGGACGTTCTATCGCCATGAGGAGGTTTTTATCGCTAGTTATCGCTATATTTTTTGTCCAAATGGTTCGGTTAAAATTTACTTGATCATGTTTGGTAAGTTCTCTTATTTTTATTTGCTTACATTGCATTATGGTTTTATACTCTATTCATCGCCTCATGTCATGATTTTTACTTATTATGGTTTTAGTTATTATTATGGCTGCTTCCATATTCTTCATAATTTACTTCCGTCTTAATGGTATTTAAGTTGTTATAAGTTTTATCTATTTTAATTTGTAATTGTTATTTAACTCAAATATTTTAAAGTTGCTTAAGATGGAGATAAGTAGTTAAACTCTTCAAGCTCGGGCTGATCGTGAAGACAGTTGAAGGTTTGGATAAAAAAAGATTTTATTGCTAAATCTTCTGCATCTGAGACTCAGACAAAGTCAAAGGATTTAAGGGATAAATTCATCACCTTTAAATCCAAAAACCAAACAATCGGGTGGAACGATCGATTCCGAGACTCTTTTCGCATTAATTTACACATCTTCTTTGTTCAATTTACTTTATTGGACTCGCGAGTTAGTTTAAATAACTCAAAACCACTTTAAAACAATAGATCTTTTTTCTTTTCGGAGAAGTTTTTTGTTCAATCCTTGTGAGGCAATTAAGAGGAAACCTTTTGTCTTTCCAAACTTGCTCACGCAAACTACCATATGAATCGACCCGGACTCGAGGTTATACTACTCAGTACGGACCTTCTCTGGGATTTATCTCAAGCGCATGATTGGGGAGCAGGAGGCAACCTTTTATGTCTTATGATTCAATTGCGTAAGATAGATTAACGCAAATACCTACAACTTTGATTCAAAGTATTTTTCTTGATTTAGAGGTAAGTGGCCAAGACAGGATTAAAATCAAATCAAGGAAAAGAATGAACTCACTATTTTCGTTGGAAGGTGAACATTAAGTCGTACATTCTATTTAAGCCCATTCGGTTTAAAATTTTCACTCAACCGGGTTGAGGTGCCCCAATGAGCCACTACTTCAGCTTAACCGTTTGAAATAGTTCTCTCAAAACAGGTTAAGATCGCTAAGATAGCAATTTTTCTTCGCCCAACGGCGCTTGCATATTTTTTTCAGTCGGTTGAGAATCACTGCAGTAGCCTTTTGCAAAGCACCAACCCGGCTTTAATTTCTTCCCTATCTGGTTGAACCTTACTCAACTGGGTTAAACAGTTTCCCAATCGGGTGAGACTTGACAGAATGAAAACTCTGTGATCAAATGAACTTCCATTGTTTGGCACAGTTCTCTGCAGCAGACTTATTTCTATTGAAAACATTTTAAGTAAAAGTCATAAACATTAGATTTTTTTTATTTTAAGTTTACAATGTAAAATAAAAAATTCTGGACTATTGCGATTCAATAAAAAATATAAAAAATTATAATTCTCTTTAAATCAAAGTAAGATTTTGTAATTTAGTAAAAAAATGTTTCTCTAAATTTTTTTAAAATGATTTTTCTTGTTATAGAATGTTACGTTTCTTCTATGAGTGGTTTCAGATGAGATCGAGCCCGTGGTCATTACCACGGGCTCGCCTAAAGTGGCGCGCCAAAATCATCATATGGGTGCACATGGGTCGGGTCGGGTATGTGAAAGATTCAAGAATCGGGACCCGACCATCCAAGGTTCCTATTTTTGAATTCGGAACGAATCAAGAAACCGAACCGCTAGGGTCCGGTTCGGGTTCCTCAATTCTCGGATCGGGTCGGGCCTCGTTCTTCCTAAAATTAATATAGCATAGGTAAAATCAAAGTGTGCGCGAGTGCATTGTATTGTCTATACGATCGGTTCTAAATTAGGGTCTCAAGTTGGGTCTCGGTTCTCGAGTTGATTCTAGTGGTCTAGGTAGGCTAGATCGAGGTAGGGGTCAGATCCCAGAAAAAAATCTCACGGACCCGGACCCAAACCCGCCGAACAGTACGACCAGTCTTCCTTCTTTCGAACCCATTGAACCGACCCAACATGGTGGAACCACCCAAACTGACCCAATGACGTCGAGTCGGGTCGGGTCTCGGGTCGGACGGATATTTTATGACCCTAATCCAGCCAGTTAGGGTGGATGGGATTAACTTTTTTTTTTAAGTGGGGTCCACTTCCAAATGGGTGGATGTGTGGGCGCGGCCACGTAAACAAGGCCGTGGTTAATACCACGGGGAGTACGAGCCCGTCTAAAACACCACGCAAAAGTGATAGGATGATTATGTGTACGTGATTACGAGTTAGTAATTAAATTTTTCTCTTTGTTCATAAAAAAAACCAGGCAATGAGAAAAGAGTAACAAACTCCGGTAAGGCAAATTAAAATTTGGTTATGGGGGGGGGGTGATAATTGTTGTTGGATGGGGGCGGTGTGTTAAATTTTTGGCGAGAATAAGCTGTGGGAATTGAAGGTGGGGGGTGTATTAAATTTAAAAAAAAAATCATAAAAGATGAATAAAAAAATTTTTAGTGATTTTTGAGATAAAAAAGTCGTTTTTTATCTTTAGTTTACTTTTTTTTTAAATTCTATAAAAAATTAAAATTTTAAATTTCTCTTATCAAGATTGAATTAAAAAAATATAGATTTTAATCTCATTATAAAAAAATCAATAAAAAGAGACTATAAAAAAAAACTCCAAAGCCACGACAAATACGCGCGTTTGATGCATAGGCTTACGTAAGCGTAGTAAGGCCGCGGAAGGGATCAATTATTCCTTGTGTGAAACACTAGTATTGAATTGGTGACGTGACTACGTGGAGCCACAGATGGCTCACTAAGAGGCGGATAGTCGTTGATTTGTTGTTTCCATTACCCACGACATTGCTAAAGACTAGTACGCGTGGGAAACAAAGCTAATCTCATTGGTTGAACGGTATCATGTTTAGATCAATCTTAGCTAGCCATCACTGGAATTTACTCAAAAGAACACTAAATAAAGTTTCTGTGTGTTTGGAAAAGAGTAGTGCCTAAGTAATCATCTTACCAACTAAACTCCACTTACAAGTAAAAATTCATTGCAACGGAAATTATGTATTTTTGTCATGTAATTCCAAGTCTAATTTATAAAAAATTAAAAACTGCCCATATTACATAACAAAACTCAATATATATGCATAGCAAAATTATTTTTCAAATGAGTTAGTTCATAAATTTATTGAAGATTCTCTCATTCTTACGTAGTATATTTTGGGTGATATATCCTTCGACATCGAGGATGGACGAGATTTTAAATCAGATGAGACAATATATATAAAAAAAGAATATTGAGATAGCGAAACCTCTATAATTTTAATTTTTCAAGTGGATATGACATAAATATTTAGCTAGAACTCAATATATATGCGTAGCAATATTTGTTTCAATTAGTTAAATTATTGGTAGATTCCCACATCTTTTACATAGTATATACTAGTAAGTTATACCAGATCATTAGGGACGAATGCAGGATTTGACCTAAAGGATGTGAGGAGTATATATAAGCAATTGAGTAGCAATTATATAAATTTACAAATTTTAAATAAAGATTACTATAATTAATAGAGATTTTTCAAAACCTTGGATAGGGTTGCCCCCAAGGTTCGGTCCTTGCATGTCATGGTCATCATTCCAGTGTTATCAGGTTCAATAAAAATTTATTCTAGGCACCCCCATCTCAAAAGAAGTGGGTTGTATAGAGGTGACACCTCACTTTTTTGTAAGAGAGTGTGTTGGGGTTGTGTCCATAATATTTGTGATCTCTCAAAGGTTAGCGTCCTGAATCGTCTCTAGTTTTTATTTTTAAAAAAAAATCTTCTCAATTTTTTTTTACTTTTCTAATTTGTTGAATTCTAAGATTTTTACAAAAGTAAAAATAAATGGGACCCTTTGAAAATATTCACCAAAGGCTGCAATAATTTTAGACTGTCCTAAAGTTTTATATGTATGCAAGTAATGAAGAAAAAAATAAATTCTTATAGGTGAGAATCTATTCGCGAAAGAATTTATTTTAAAAGGCCACTCCTTGCACGTCTAGAAACATGCACCTCTATTCCACAATAACACTGTCATATTTTTTAGAATTACTGTAAAAATACTAACACTGTTTTCTATATATGATAATGTTCCATCAAATTTATTTTGTTTCTTTTATGTTTTGCAAGTTTATAAAACGGGTTACCTACAGTGTTTCATAAAGTACTAAATAATAAAACCGGATTGATTAAGTGAATAAGATGATACCTTGGTATTAGACAAGAATCACCAAATAGGCACGGGCTACAACATTAAAGCCAAACCAAGTCAATTTGCCCCCATCATGTGGAAGTTAGTACAGTTGGAATATAGAAAACTCAATCCGTGAGTTGGGTTGGAAACAGTTACAGTATGATTAACTCCACTAAGTAATAAAACTTTGTTGGTGAAAGACAGATCAGATTACAACATTAAAAGGCCAAGAATTGACCTAAGATATGCAATGAAATAGGAAACCTAGTTGGTAGTTCGGCACGCATGAATCGGATATAACTCGCGATTCCTTAGCTAAGCACCTAATTCTAAAAAATATTGCATCTACTGGTCCATAAAAAGTACATGTACTAACCAAAGAGGAGTAATATAGCCGCCTGCCTGGCATAAAATAAATCAGACTCAGGTAGGTCACGCCAAGGTCCGTGGGGTCCAGCCTTGATATTAGCACGGGCGGGCTAGGCTTAAACTCAGGAAACTCCAAGCGCCCAGTCCCAATGGCGACTCAAGATTTGGGCTCGGTTTGAGCCTTAGGAAGCGAGGTATTTTAGGCTAGAGGATTTCAGGTTCAAAAACACCAAAGGCAAGCCTAAACCCATATATTCGAAAGGGTTCGAAGCTCGGGCTCGGCGAACAGGCTTCGAGCAGGTTGCCATTGCGAGTTAGCTTTGTTAGTGTTAAAGTTGAAACTACATTAAGAGGCATGGAGAAAATTGCTTACTCGTGCCTTGCATTAGGAAGTTGATAATCTTTCGGATTCGGGAACAACACAAATTTTTATAAATTGTTATAATTTTTATACATTCGATAACCACATAATAAGGGATCTTGCGGCCAATCCCGTGTCCGGAAAATTTATTAATTAACTTCATTTATGAACTTTAACTAAGTAGTCCTAGAAATTAATTTACTCCAAAAAATACGGTACACGCACTCTATTATGAACGTATGACGTGCACGCGTGGAAACATGAAATTTTCGTTTTAGTGGACAATTGAGGAAACAATATCGTATTAGTGGCTAATAAAAAATAATTGTCAAACACATGAAGACAGATAAAATAATCTCTTCAGTACAAAAAGGCACAAACTAGTTTATACCCATCTGCCTTCAATTAAAATCTTGTCGGTACACCCATTACGAATTTTAGTATGCCCAACTTCTTTCTCTTACATGCTGAGTCAAGCCATGCTGCCAACCACCCCCCCCCCCACAAAAAATGCCCACCCTTCTCTCTTCTGATGTCTTATCTCTTCCTTTTTGTTACTATGGCTCCGTTTGGCACCCTTTTTTTTAATTTTTTATGTTTTTGATTTAAAATAAGCAAAAATTAAATCATAGTTGGTTTTTTTACTTTATGGTTTGATTTTTTGCTTAGTTTAGCTAAAATAAAGCCACAAAAACAAAAAAAATTAAAAAAATCTGACCTTTTTAATAACACGTTTAAAAAACTTAGCTTTAAGTATTACAAAACGAAGCTATCGCTACACACCACTGAATTGCATAAGCATTGACTTCACTTATCTATGGAACCACCAACTTGGTAGCCACTCTTAAACAATACTTTTTATTACTATAACCTTTACCATGCAAAATACCATCCCGTTATTCTACCAACATTAAGGAATTTTCAGGCTAGAATTATAAATCGTATTATAGCCAGAATGTGAAATTTTACAGGTCCCTAAACAAGTACCACCCAAATACTGATCGCCACTATCGCAACTAATAATTTAAATTCTATACTCTAGGAATGTGAAATTTTTCAATAAAAACAACAGTCAACACCAAACCAACAATCACTACTGACGAGAATTTTCGGTGTGGAATTAATTTATAGACCAACTAATTTATTAATTAAATGTGTCCCACAACAAAATTTATCATATTTCTTTATTTTGAAGATATTTTATATTGCTCCTGATTGATAATATCTAAAAAACAAAGTCACGCGAAAATTTCTGGTGAAGTGCTGTTGTTACAACAAATTCATTCATATTTTTTATTTTTTCTTAAATTCAAACTAATGTACCTAAAAAGTATAACAAAACTAACAAATGGACTATATTAAACTCACTATTGCAACCTTTATGTAGAAGAGACCGAAAAGTATTACCATAAGTTTACGTTACACACTCTGTGTTCCAAAGTTAGATTTCCAAATATGGGAATTTCCTTCAATGCCCTCAAGTAAATACCTAAATCTCATTACTCTTCTTCTTACTCCTTCTCTAATGTCCCTCTCAACACCACCGACACCACTTGAACCAACCCCCACTATCATTCCCTCTCCTCCCCTTTCCTTTTCACCCCCATTTGGGAGTGCTTCTCCCGATCACCAACATATAGTTGGGAGATGTGGGTTTGATAAATGAAGGAAGGAAAATCAAAAATTGACACTCACGGTGGTCTGCAGTGGCAAAGAGAGCTGGCACCAGAAGTAGTGCGGCATGTTTTAACTGCAACCCAGAAAACAGCGAAATCGGCTCGGAAAAACTATTTTCAAAAAATTAAATATTAGTAGAGCGAGAGGATGTAGGTTTCTTGATAGCTAAAAAAAACATATCTGATGAGAACCTCCTTCTCCCTATATATTGTGCGCGGCACATACCTTAATGCGTCAACGGCCAGGCAGTAGGTAGGTGGTGAACCCAACCCTGCCTCTGTCGCGTAGCGGTGCCGGGATCATGTTGCCGACGTCTCCGTTGGGTATGGGGTGTAAAAGAAATTTCATCGTGCAAGTCACTTTCGGTCCCTTGAAATTCCTCGAATTATCGCGGAGATGCCCTCGTCCGACTCTAGCCCCCTTCTCTATCTGAGGATATTATTTGATCATGCACCATAAATAGCAACAAGTCTGTAGGTACTGATAGCCTTATTAGGACAGTACCAGTGATCAGTAATGTTTAGCGAGCTCCGCGGAGGTCCAACCGAACTTGATTCATAGTGCTAGCTCGCAGAAAAAACTCTGCCCTAGTAAAGTCAGATTCTGTCATTATCGTTTTGAATCCTAACAATAATTTTAATTCAGACATAAAGCACAAATCAAACCAATCCATTTGGGTGGTGATTTTCCGATTACAAAAAAAAAGTTTAATTGGTAATAAAAATCTCAAACCCAAAACCAAATGATTGATTTTGCCAAATTACCTAAAAAAAAGGATGTAATTGGGTTTAATATTCTCAAACTTTCCAAAATCGAGTAAGATCAAATGGTTGATTTCCCCAAATTTCCTAAAAACCAAATAAGGTGGTCAGGTGAAGGCTCTGTGGTCGTGGGTATTTGTTGGTGGTGGTTGAATAAAACATTAAGTACCCAAAAAAAAAAAATACCAAAAACCACAGGCTGTC
>CM018909.1:14057545-14062545 GCA_009663005.1 Actinidia chinensis | reverse complement strand
TAGATTATCTACTTTTTTTAATTTTACCTTTTATTTTTTCCTCACCAAACCCTTGACCCAATACAGCCTAAACTAAATTCTATATGGAACTCATAATGAGTTAACTTTTCAGTAAAGTTCAAATCTTCACCATTTTTCAAATACTTCTTTTTTGTTTTTGTTTGCCCACTTTCTACATAATTAAAACACTAACCCCACTTTTTCTCAATCAGAAGCTTTGTATCTGTCTGCTCACGCACCTTAACCAAACCCCAAAATTGGGAAATGACTTCTTTCTTCTTCTCTATCTTCCTCTCAAGACAAGAATGCTCTTTAACTTTTTTTTAAGATTCCTAACTCTTCTCTTCATGAATTGTGTTAGCCATAGCATCCCAAGACTTTCTCCAAAAACATGATCACCTATTCCACAATTATTGAACTTGCATTCTAAGCTTTTGAGTTATAATATGGCCTTGTTAGGCTATGGGCAAAGCATTCACCCTTGTAAAGTCTGGTCTACAACCATAACCATCGGCAGTTCATGACTGCTACAAACACACGTTTTTGAGTACAGAATGCCAAAACCTTCACTACACCAACCGTTTAAAGCGTAATGAAAACTAATATTAACAAAGGCTTTAATAATTACTTAGAATATGTAGGACACAATGATTACAAGCCCCAATACTAATCTTGTTTTGCAAAAAAAAAGGTTATGAATGAAAACTTACCTTCGAATCCGCTATTTCCTCGAAGATTCCAGTAATTCATATCTCTCACTTTAAGAAAACAAATAAAAATAAAAAACAAAGCAGATGGGTTCAGATTATTTTATTTGAACAAGAATAAAAGGTATTTTTGGGGAGTTGCCGATCAATGTAATAGAAGATGAATGTGTTTGCTGATGGTCATCTAACCAAGATAGTAGAAATGTGAAGGACTAGAATGATTAGATGACCATCAACAACATATTCATAGCTGCCAAACACACTCTCAATATACATTACTAGAAACAACACTCAGTTTCAACCAAAAGAAGATTAAAAGAATAACAACATGAAAGGTGAGGTTTGCTTTATGAAGCCCGACAATGAGATATCCATAAGAATAATTCATTGCTTAACTAATGAAGAAGCCTATGCTTTGAGATAAACCCCCCTAACTGGTTGGTAGGAATTGTCTCTTCCCTCGACCCTCTTTATAGAACAATCCCACTACTCTTCAACAACACATTCAACCCTCGCTCTGCTCTCTCTCACACACAAGCACTTGAAATAGACATTTACCCAAATGACTTTACAATCATCTGTTTCTTGAAGTTGGTTACTAGAGTACAATACAGCCCTACTTACATGGGATTTTTCTTTTTCATCTATGATGCACACAAATCGATTTTATTACCCAAAAAAATGCTACACAGAGACGGTCCCATTCAAACGGGTGACGCCATATCAAAATGCCACTCACCGCACAAAGAGAAAAAAACTTGTCCCTGCTACTAATATTGGCCAATAAATCTTGTTCTTCTGTTCCAATACGATAAAAAAGCTAATCTTACTCCACGAGAAAATTAAAAGAAACATCTAACACCGTCTAATCAAAACTTGGAGCATTCCTGCTTACGAGTTGGCACAGCAAAACACTGCAAACTCTGCTATCATCATTGAGTTTCTATCCCGTGAACTTTTTTACTGAATGCTCATGTTATTCATGAAAATCCCTCATGCCAATTTGTGAATGTTATGGGATGTGGTTTGTCTTAGATTGTCCTTTGTTATTCAATAAGTTAACTTTCAGTTTCAAATTAAAAGAAGGAAGGTAGCAAACCTTTTGATAAAAACAACCTCTAAAGATTTGAATTCTTTGGCATTGCATACAATTGGAGTGCTACCTCCTGTAGATTAGTGTATTTGTGTCGCGTATATATGCATAGGTGGAAATCCTAGTCAACATATCCATTGGGAAATATGTGATTGTAAGTTTCTAATTGGAGGATGTTTGAGCTTTATCTCAAGTTAGTTTTTCCATAACTAGAAACACCATCTGCATATTGTCGACAGCTATTGGTTTACGGGGTTCATGACATGTATGTGGGAGAGGGGAATTTTGTAAGAGAGCAGTGTATCCTCTGTGTGTTGTTTTTTTGTTTTATTAAGCTTCTATTTGAAAATATATTCTGTAACACAAATTAGGCTTGAATTGACATTTTGTCCATACTTCTGATTCAAGGCGGCTGTTTTCATAGTAGTGGAAGAAGATTAGAGCCTCTGCCATCTCTGTTCTGCTGAGGCGCAGAGAAGATTGGCATTGGACAAGGGCAATCACTCAACTAGCTTTGTAATTAGTATAAGCACTGAAAATGCCTTACTTCTTCAAGTTCTCCCCCAGCCCACTTTTCCCTTTCTTATAAAGAGGAATGCCACCCACCCTCCAAAACCAAAAAAGGACGAAGAACGAAGAAAGCAAAGAAAAGTAAACCCACTAGGGAAGGTCTAATCCCGATGGTATACAAGACACTCAAAAGGAAACAAGGCCCGCTGGTATAGCAGTGTCTCTTCTCGTTCCTCCTGCCTCCGCCTCCTTGTTCACTGTGCCTTCTTCTAGCTCCTGCTCGTCTCGTCCTCTTGCCTCCTTTTATGCTGAAGTTAATAAGACTACTAGTAACCATTGAATTTGGGGGAGTTTGACCCCCGAAGTGCCAATGGTGGGCCACCACCACAGCACAGGCTTCCAATGTTTGAATGATTATTCTAGGGGGTTAAGGTAGAGGATGTAAATTATGGTGAGATAACAGGAAGCTGGTGTCATTTCTTCTCGTGCCAGTAGTAACTACTGGAGTAATCCAGAAGACGTTTCTTTTTTAAACTACTAATCACTGCACTTACGTTTCTACTTTATGTTTTGAATATGATGGATTTATTTGCCTTTGCTAATTGATATTGGTTTTCAAACTGGTTTTTTCTTCACCTCCTCTTCTGTTTCTTATAGCGAAAAGCTACTGGAAAGAGAGAGAGATTCCTCCAACCACCTTTTTTTCAGTGGAGAATCCGGTTTCAATCAGCTAAAGCCTCAAGACCCTATGAGATGACGTCACTGTATTATTGAAGTGTATAATACTCAGAGAAAAGTTTCTGCTTGCTTGCTTATGCCATACTGGGGTGTGGTTGAAGATTTATAGTTGTCTTTGGCCTGTGATTTGGGATTTCCCCTCTTGATTGGTGCCTAGAGGGCCCTAGCTTTTTGTGTACTATAGTTATATCCAATCAACCTAACTTTCTAGTGGGTGATTTTTTGAGCAACTTTTTATAAAATGATGTTAGGATCAGTTTGTTTTGTTGAACGAGGGAAAAAGAATGAAAAGGTTAGAGCTCAATCGTTTTGAGACAAATTAGATATCTACTTCTACTACTCCATTCTTTTCTATATTATTTTTTCTCCCTAAATCCTTAATCGCAAATACAGCCTAAAGTTAAAATTCTATGTGAACGCATATGATGTTAACTTTACTCTAAAGTTTCAATTTTCACCTTTTTCAAATACTTATTATTTTGTTTTTGTTTGCCCCTTTCTACTAACCAATAACCTACCCCCTTTCTCAACACAGCTTGTATGCTTCTGCTGCTCACCATCCTAACCCCAAATTGTGGAAATGACTTTCTTTCTCTATCTTCTTCTGCAAGACAAGATACTCTTTAACTTTTTTAGATCCAACCCTCTTCTCTTCTTCATTGAATTTGTTAAGCCATAGCACCCCAGACCTTTTCTCCAAACATATTTTGTTCAACTCCAAAACATGATCACACATTCCACAATTATCGAACTTGCATTCAATAAGCTTTGAGTTATAATATGGCTTTTAGGCTATGGGGTCAAGCAATCACCCTTGTAAGTTTTGGTCTGCATCGGCAGTTAATTGACCTTTATAAACACATCACGTTTTTTGAGTACAAAAGCCAAAACCTCACTACACTACACTAACAGATTTTAGAAAATGATGAAAACTAAGATTTAACAAATCTTTATAATACTTACTTAGAACATGTAGGGACAAAGTTACAAAGCCCCCAAAACTATCCTTTTTTGGAAAAAAAAAGGTTAATGAATGAAAACTTACCTTACGATCCGCTTATTTCCTCGAAGATCCTAGTTTAATTCATAATCTCACTTTAATGAAAACAAATAAAAAAAAAAATGGGTCAGATATTTATTTGTGGAACAAGAATCAAGTGTTTTTGGGAATTTGCCTGATTCAATGTTCGCTGATAGACGTATGAATGTGTTTGCTGATGGGTCATCAACCAAAATATATAAATGTGAAGGAACTAGATGATTAGATGACCATCACAAAACATATTCTATCTGCCAAAAACCCATCTCAATATACATACTAGAAACAACAACTCAGTTTTCAACACAGAAGTTAAAAGATAACAACATGAGATGGTGGTGTTTGCTTTAATGAAGCCCTGACAAATGAGAATATCCCTACGAATATTCTTGCTTACATAAAGGAAGAAGCATATGCTTTGAGAATAAACCCCTAACTGTTGGTAGGAATTGTCTCTTCCCTCGACCTCTTTAACAATCCAACTACTCCTTTCCAACAACACCTTCACCTCACTCGCTCTTTTGCTCTCGTCTTCAACACCACAGCACTTGAAATAGACAGTTTAACCCAAAATGACTATTACATAATCTGTTTCTGAAGTTGAGTTACTAGAGTACAATACCAGCCCACTTAGCATGGGATTTCTTTTCATCTATGATGCACCACAAATCGAATTTTTATTCCCCAAATGCTACACGAGACCGGTCCCCTATTCAAACGTGTGACGCCATACAAAATGCCACTCACCGCACAAGGAGAAAAAAACTTGTCCCTGTACTAATATTGGCAAATAATTCTTGTTCTTCGTCTCCATACGATAAAACCATAATCTTACTCCCAGAGAAATTAAGAAACCTGCTAACACACCCGTCTAATCAAACTTGGAGCTTTCCTGCATTACGAGTTCACAAGC
>CM018909.1:14042545-14047545 GCA_009663005.1 Actinidia chinensis | reverse complement strand
AAAAAATTAATTTTAAAGTGTGTCATATTCGTTTATTAGTTTATAAAAATTACTAAACGCTATTAAATATGAAATATTTAAATTATTAAATGAAGTTGAGTATATAAATATTTTACCAAAAAAATTGATTTAGAAAAATAATGTAATAAAATCACCAATTCCATTTGAACCAAAATATATCTCTCGCTATGTACCCTTCAAATCAATTTCATATAATCCAACTACGTTCATCAGATTTTATCTTAAATTATTTTTTCTTCTTCTGCCAAAAAATATCACTTTCACTCTCTCTCCCTCCTTCTCCCTCCTCACTTTCACTTTCACTTTCTCTCTCTATTATACTCTCACTCTCCTCCTTCCCATCATTTCATATTCAATCATTTTATTCTTTTTTTTAATACCTTTTATTTTTTTTTTTTTATTTTCACTTCAATTTTTATATAAAAAAATGACAAAATTTTATACCCTAGTTTCTTTGCTTTTAATACCCTTTGATTCTTTCTTTTTCTTTTTCCTTAAATTCTGATTTTTATATAAAACAAAAATCATGATAAAATTTTATAATTTCTTTTACTCCCACATTATGTTTTTTTTATAAAATAAAAAAATAGTATCAAGATTTTTAAATAAATATTTTTTAAATTTCGATGAGTTTGACCTTTATATTTATATGTTTTATTTGAGGTTTTTTTTTAATACCATTAATTTTATTTTATTTTTACTTGCAGTTCTTAATTTTTTCTATAAAAAAATTTATGAAAAAATATATATATAATTTTTTTAGATAGATATTGATTAGAAATTATGTTTTTTATATAATGTTGAATTTACTACTGTATTTATACGTAAAAGTTATTATTAACGTATACTATCAACCCAATCAAAATTTAAAAAATTATTACAATTTTATCCATCTTTTTTCTTTATAAAAAAAAAAAAAATCCATAAGGTAAGAGTAAAAAAATTATAAAATTTTTATTATCATTTTTTATATAAAAAATTTTGGAAGCTAAGTAAAAAAGAAAAAAACGAGATTCAAGGGGATTACAAAAAAATAAAGGAGTTATAAAATTATCATAGATTGTTTTATATAAAATTCGAAAGTGAAGTAAAAAAGAAAATCGAGGGTATTAAAAAAAAATAACAGTGTTGAATACAAAATTGTAGTTTGAGAAATAATTGAGGGTAAAAGTTGAGTAAAAAAAAAAATCAATAGAGGGGTGAGGTTGTTAGGTGATGAAAAAATAGCTCTCTTATATTATTTTCGATTAAATTATTAGTTTATATTTATAATTTTTTATGAGAAAATAGCTGAGAGTACCGTATTTTGTCAATTATTTTTTTATTTTTATTATTATTTGTTATTATGTGATGAAGATCATCAAAAATCGATTAAGAAATTTTTATTTTTTGGCGTAGTGCCTGTGGCACGGGCAGATTACTAGGTACATAATAAAACCCAAGTTTAACCCGCTAACTTTAAATCCAACTCTCTAATTTTATATGCAGGGTAATATTTCTCTTTTACCCCTTAAACGATATCCGATTATTTATGTGCGTCTCTAAACTATACTTGTATTTATAATCGTCCCTCAAGTATTTATGTTTTTTTGTCAATTTGTTCCTTATTAAAGATTATATCCAAGTCAATGACTGAAATACACTATAAATGTCTGTGTACTATTTAGGGGTAGAGCTAATATTTCATTAGTTTTTGGAGGGAAATCTCCACAAACATGTGTACATCCCCTTTTAATTACACCTATCAACAAGAAATCTCCTATACTTATGATGACCATTTGGATCTTCGATCGAATAAATTTAATCACTTAACCTTGCATTCAGGCATATATTTATTGGATGGAGTAATTTTCATCATACTCAATCCAAAAAGTATCGTAGCACACGCAATCCTATGACACGAAAAATCGTAATTATCCCTTCACCGATCCTTCACGGCACATATCGGTTCGACCCCTACAACAGTATTGATTGTCCATTTTTCATCTATGATTGGACATAAAATATAACGAGCCAAATTGACAAAAAGGAATGTTGAAAGATGATTATAGAGACAATTAATAATTTAGTGCGGTATAAACCCAATACGGCCATAGTTAGGAAGTTTAAAGTGAAATATACACTTATTCAATTTTAAACCTACTATTTACTATCATATCAATCCCAATCCCAACCTTCCGTTTAACTCTGTACGGTGGTTAGTAGTAGCAAATTCTTTCAATCCATGTGGAGGTTTTTTTTATGCCATCTAAACTGCTTTCAATCTCAACACAATAACTTAACCACAAAAAACCAAATCAAAACTAACATTGTTAATTATCACAATTTCGACATTATCGCAGAAACCATATCGTTAATAACTTACCAGGCATTAACTTCCATAGGATATAAAACTGCTCCTCATATACGAGTTAGCCCACCACAGCGGACTCGCCTCCCTAATCAGCAATGGTCGGCAGCATTTCTTTCCCCTTCCACCAGTCCCGTCCTCCCCCCCCCCCCTCTCCTTCCGTGGAGGTAAGGTTAGGGTTAGGGAATTTCGAAAGATGTTGCAACCGTAGGGTAAAAAATTAAAACTCTAAAATTATGATCCAGCGTATTGAGAATTGGGGGTGTCCTGAGAACAAGAAGAATTTTATTACAAAATCACCTCTCTCGTCAATGATTTGAACGGAGGTTGGTGAAAAAGTTTTACATTGAGGACTAATCTATAGCTTATGGAGGAAGGATCCGAACGTCCACTAAAAGAATTTAACATTAGCCCTGTTGGTGATAAGTTTTTTGCTAAAAATATCTTATTTTTTGGAGGATGGAGTAGTGAATTTATGCAAGTGTATGAGAGTTTTGTTTTTGTTTTTTTTGAACTATTTTACCTAAAAAATCAAAAGTTTTTTTAAAAGTTTTTTTAGTTTTTTTGGCTTAACCCAAACAGCTATTAATAAACCCATTAACCGAGAAAACTTAAAAAACTTGAAATATACAAACTCAACTATAAAAAAAAGACTCAACCTAATGAGCTTACTTGTAAGAATAAATGATGTTACACCACACTCACAAGTGCATGTATACAAGACGACCCAAACACTCATTTTATCCTCTCACAATAGTGGGACCCCCCGCCCTAATAGATTTTTTAGAACAACATGAAACCTAATTAAGACGGATCTCACTTTGTTTTATGATATAAACAAAAATTGATATATTTTGTACCACCCAAAAAGGGTATTTATTACATATCATATTTGTACTTTTAAAACCATTCGATCAATTTTTCTTTCATGGCTTTTCCTAGTAAGGCTTTTAGGGTGTTTGTTCTAGTTGAATTGTATTAAAATTGATTATTCAAAATCAGAAGTTGAAAAATATAAAAATGGAGTTTTCATCAAATCACTTTTTTTAGCAAAAACAAAAGTCGTGGTACGTACTAAGGCCACTTCTGATACAAACTTTTAAAACATAAAACAAAATTAAGCTATGCTAATAATAAGTACGCAATAACAGCACAGGCAGTTTTTTATGAAGCATTTCTCTCATTAAGGCCATGTTTGGTGCAATTTTGTTTTTCTTTTGGGTTAAAAAAAAAAGAAAACTGAGACAAAAAACATCAATCCTAAATAAACTCTCGTATATCCCCCAATATACTATCCCAAACACACCCTGACTGTGTTCCTGTTTTTGCTCTAATATTCCACTTTTGTCAAACAACTCAAAAAACTATGTGTTTCAATGAGAAATGCGTTTATCTGCGCCATCTGATTTATCCAACTGATTATCCGTAGTATTAAGATTTTTGGAACAACTACACTTTGCCCCCTCAAAGTATTGATTTATCCCACTTTAGGCTCTACTAATAATTTCCCCATTTTGCACCCTCAACAATATAAAAAAATTATGGAAATCAACCATGGCAATCCCAACATCATCTACAAAATGAACGAAATTTGCTAAATAGGCCGCCAGTGTTGGACCAACTCAGATCCAAGAGCAAAACATATAAACATCCAAAGAAAATATCTAATTCGATTACTTCGACCTGTTCGACTCTAAATCTCGGTATCCTCTTTATCTCTCTTTGTTTCCTGTGAGTGTGGACAAAAAAAAAATATTGCTTTTGGTATTTTTAGGAAGTTACCATGGATGCCCTGGATCAAGATCGAGTCAACAGGTGCCAGGACAATTCTTCCACTTTGTAGAGGGCGGAATGTTAGGGTTGAGATAACGGTTAATAGTGTTGGGAAAGTGAAAAATTTATTAGTTAGGGGGCAATATAAGCACCCCAGTGAATCTCCCCACATCACACCCTTTTCGTTTGAAATAATTGCTATAGGCCCTTGTAGATAATTTAAAAAAAAAAAAAAAAAAAAAAAAAAAAATTCATTTAAATCCTAAGTGCTTAGTTTACGAAAAAAAGTCTTGATTTTATATGTTTTCTTCTTTTTTTCCTTATTTAAAAAATGGGATGAGGATGGCGTCGATGGTGACATGTTAGAGTCGGTGACAACACTGACGCTGACGTTATCACCGTGGTTGGTGAAGATGGTGATGACGAGGTCGGACAACGGTAAAGACGTGTCAATAAAAGAAGAAAAGAAATCATGAACGAACTCTTTTTTATATTCCAGCCATTCTCAAAGATTCTTGAAATAAAAAGAAAAAAAAATTTAATGAACAATATTTTATATTGTGCGTATTTACTATGTGTAAAACTCGTAGGAGTGATTACAATTTATAATTAAACCAAATAGTTATAAAAAAGAATTAAAAATATTTGAGAGTGATATATTTAATTCAAAAATTTGGGACATAAAAATATTTTTAATAATAATACATATATTTTCGTTAAAAAACGGAGTAAAAAAAAACCCACAAGACTAGATAGAAGTTTAAATGAGTCATTAGTTATTTGAGAAAAAATCTTACCCACATAATTGGATCTCAAAGCCCCTAAGTTTTCCCTAATATAGGTAATGTACTAATGT
>CM018909.1:13910045-13932545 GCA_009663005.1 Actinidia chinensis | reverse complement strand
CACTATCAATCGTGGTGCACAACAACTCATTTTCGTCCGCTCCCGTACTCACTTTCCCATCACTTCTCCCATTTTCTCACAAACAAACACTCTATCCTAATCACCTTGTGCTTGTCACTTTTGATGTTTCCGTCTTCGTCGCAATTCCCAAGCGTATGAATCTTGCAGTGACAGCCACATATTCGAAAGTCCCGAGGTCATTTCCACAAGGAGCTTGACTTTCAGGTGCGATGCAAGTAGAAAAAGTATAATTATTGTTTTATGGCGTTTGAAAGATCGATTTATATCACTGAGTTTGTATCAATATGTGTAAGATGGCCTGGTCCAAGTACCCGAATTCTTTCATCTATGTGTATATCTTCTAGTTTCTATCTTTCTTTTTTGTACTCAACCTAATTAATCAAGGTAAGATGTCCTTTTGACTGGGGGAATTTTGCAATAAAGTTTTGGTATAATATGTCTAAAAATATATCTATTGAAATGAAACTGGATTTGTATGTTATTTCAAATACTTAGAATACAAGTCATCTAAGGATTATTTGGGTACCAAGGAATCTTGTAACAAATAATCAAGGATCATGCAATTCAAAGTTTATGATCTTAGAATGCCATCATCAATCGAGAAAACTTAGTATAAACCATTTAATAGAGAAGAAGAGACTAATCATACTAAAGTTTGGAGAAATATTAGTTTCTTGTACCCAACTCTAAAGTTTTGGCCCTCCATGTATTATGAAGACTTAATCATAGATAAAAGATAAACCATTCAACAAAATAAATTAACAAAAATGCTAGAATAGAAATGAAAATCAATTCACTTTAGATAGAATTTAAAAGTTTAAAATAAAATCAACTTACAACCCTTTGAGAGAAAACTTCTCCAGTTTTCAGTATATTATGCCTTGATACTGTTATTTACTTCGGCCATGTTTTTTAAGCACAAATTCAAATCAACATAATACAAAGAAACCTGGTTCTTTTGGCTCACCTTGCAACACTCTGATGGCGTATGCACTCCCTCACATTGCACCATACTTAAGCCATGATGTCCTGCTCTCATAACTAAATAAAACCCGTGATAGAGACCATTAACAGTTACGCAAAAGGGAGCCCACAAGTAAAGAATACAGTCAAAATCCTAACAATAAGGCTTTTCTTCTGTGTTTCTCTGCCCCCCCTAGCTCAAATGTTTAAAAACATTGTAATAAACAAGAACAGTCAAAATCCCAAACAAATCTCATCTCTGGGCTAAACTTACAATCATTAAGTCATTGCTCATGCACCTTTCTTTCTTCCCCTCCTTTCTAGAACTAACTTAAAGATCGCGAAGACAAAAACTCTCCACCGTGGTAAGCTCTGTTTTTTTTCTCATGAAGTGTGTCTTTGAAAGACCTCCAAAGTGCAAAATTTCATACCCCTTGTCATCGCCCATAGCCCCGCATGTTTTGGTCTTGTTGTCTGTGCCCCACAACCCTGTTTCCAAAAATCCTCCGCCTAGGCCGCCTGGGCCCGCCTAGGCGCTAGCCCCTGGCCCTCCATAGACGGCCTAGGCCTGTGCGCGCTAGTGCTATGCTCCTCCCGCCTGCCCGCTTAAACGCCTAGCGCTTTTAGACGACCTAGTTGTTTAATTTCTATGTATTTTAGTAGAGACCTAAATTGTCATTTCTATCTTCCTCTTGCTTAATTCAATTGATTAACATTTGAACTTACTATTTTGATAAATTTTTTTGGTTAGAATTTGATATTTTGATCATTTATTATTATTTTTAATAAATATTCAATGATTTAAATAACTAAATAATAATTAAAACCGCCTAGGCCCCCCTAGGCAGCCTCCTAGGCGCTAGAGGCTCCCTCCTGCCTCCCGTTACCGCCTAGCGTTTTAGAACCTTGCCAACGAAAACCTCTCTTTGGTTGCTCAAACCATCTCTTGCATCCCCAACCGACTCATCCTTCAATCATCGATAAATTTCCTCTATAATCAAAATATCTAGAAGAAGTGGGTTTTATAAATCATCAAATGTTCTATTCGAAGGGACCCCTAGCAGCTGGGATTTGATGTGGGCTCTACGACGGTCCAGGATTTGTCCGACGGTCGGGCTTAATGGACTGACTTTAATAAGGTGGTTTAATGCTCTTCTTGTCCCTCAATCATTTGAGCTCCGAGTGTTGGACCGGTTGAAACATCTTAACCTTCTGATCGCTTCTCTCTCCCCTCCGACCGGTCCAGATTTGCTGGACGGTCGATGGTCTGGCTTCTGCTTGTCCCTCAATTGGTTGCGCACATGTCAGGCTGGACTTGGTTGGATTATCTCTACGACATAGTTGTCTGTTGCGTCTCCTTCGAGAAAACCGGGCTCCAGATTTCTCCCGTGGTCCAGACTTCTTTCAAAAACCTTGCCCTACAACTCTTCTTGCCTATTGACTTTGCAAATTCCCTTCCTTATACGCCATCCCCTCCCTTCCAAGAATTCTCTAAGCATATGTTGTCCTACAAGACAATTTAATCCTACTTGCATCACAAAACGATTAAATTAACAATTCATACGCGCAATAATACTTACAAGTGCGAAAAGCAACATAATATATATCAACATATCTTTGAATCACCTTGCTCTCATTGAACTATCCATTTTAACTTGGAACCCTCACCCCTGTTATCTCAGCTCTCATAATATACACACGCACACGCGTGTGTGCGCGCACACATCACACTTTTTCCTACTTTTTCCCTCTCTCTCTTCCTCATGGCTATTTTTTTTAAAAGATCAGAAATTCCATCAAAATATGAGTAAACAATACAAAACATTTGCAGGACAAAAGCAACATCAACACACTACATAAGAGCGGGCATGAAAGACCCCAACTTGACTTGAACATAAAAGTTCTGCAAAGCTTCTTTTTGCAAGTTTTTTGTGCTGGCTTGATGATTCTAGCCCCTGGAAATCCCTGCAACTGCCTCTCTCCATAGCCACTCCAAATATATCAGTAAAGAGCGTAAGGGCAAAGTTGGTCTTGACGATTGAGCCAGCCTGACTGAATCCATCGATACAATCAAGACAAAAATATATACATCAAAATAAATGAACAATAAGCCCAATTTGACTGCCAGGTTAAACACCATGAGGGCTGATTGTGAAGGTGAAAAGAAGTAAGAGTGAAATCTTGGTGGACAACAGCCATCAAGGAAACAAGCACAATGCCTAAAACCACTTCAGCAGATTCTCTTTTCAGGGCAGGCCCCATCCACATAAAGCAAGAAGGTTTGGAATTTTAAGCAATGTAATAGAGGGATGGTGCGCCTTAGCTATAAATAAAAGGGAAATCACAGTCAAGGTTGAACCTGCTTTCATTTCAATATAGTCAGCTTTTTTTGAACCAAGCGGCACAATCTCGAGTTATAAAAATTAATGTACTAGTATAAAATATTTTCCTGAAAACACTAAATTCTTGCGGCCATCAAATAGACCTTAGAGTAGCTCGCTAGGAAAACCAAGCTGCTCCTGCAATGTTTTAATCATGTTGAATTTGACAACCAACTCACACCATTTCTAAAAGGAAGCCTAACCTTTTTGACAAAACTCAACTTACAGTGTTTATTTCCTAGCTCCTAAAAGTGGGTGGCAAAAGAATCATTTAAGGTTTTGGTAGAGCACCTGAATTGGCTCTATTAGTAAGATTAAATGGTTTACCCAGACTCGTCATGCCCATTAATGAACTGTCAAACATTCCCATCTCACATGAGGTAGTAATAAATAGTAACACCCAAACAGAATAGGTTACTAACCGTCAAGTACAGAAAAATTATCTCGTCATTTTTGAACAGAGCCAGGCAGATTATACTAACATTGTCTGTGTCACCACAGTGAAGAAGCACATAACCACCACCAAGAATGAAATGATTTGTCCACCGGGCTGTTTGAAATATCTCGCCTGTATTATGCCTTCCACAATGTTCCAATGCTGCCTGCAATATCTTTTACGTTTCTAAACATCAATCGGTTAGTATCCAGAATTGCGTTCGTCACGATACACAAGACACCCAACCTCCCTGCTAAACAGGGCTGCAACACCGCTTCAAACATTCAAATCGTCGTCACCCCCAGCATTTATTTGAGAATTTCCAAAATGGCGAAGCAAGCTGAACATCCTTTGGTGAGTTGATGAGAACAACACAAGAAAGTCAAATAACAGTGATATTTTGGGGGCACGTGTCCGAAGATTCTCCTCGTGTGCAATCCTATTCCAAATTGACCATTCGCTGCTGCGGGTAGTCCTTCTTTTCAACAATGAGTCTTCTGGATATTTCCCAGTGTCCCATTTATGAATTTTAATGCCTCCACTCAAGGGGCATACTTAGCTTTTCGTTTAATTTGATCCCGGCCTCAATGTAGCGCTCATATCACAATATATGAATATCCCTCTCTTTATTAGTCACAAGCTTCTCGGATGATACAAGTCATTTATTGCCAATGAAGGAAGTTGGTATATGGTGTATTTTAGGCCAAGAACATGCTTCACATCATTAGCTGATCCTGATATGAGCTCTTTAGAAACGTTTCAGGAGCTCTGGATAGTTGGCACAAAAAGTAATTGTTCCCGAATACAATATAGAGTATGACTAAGTCAATAAATTGTCTCGTGGATCTAGAAACTCTGGTCATATTGATACATCTTACACGAACGAAGAATGGAAGTTTGAATTTTCAAACAACATTTAAGTCACGCCTACTATGCTGTGAAGGATCCATCCATTTTGCATAAAGGGTCATGCATATCTCCTCATAACTTACTTGTATAGTGAATTTGCGGAGCACTCAATGACAAGCATCTGTCAAGAAGCATCATTTCCGCAAACGTCATCTTTGTTAAGGCTTATAGGCGAGTAACTCTTTGTGCTCTTCTGTTGCAATTTTCTTTCTCATTGCTACAATGTATCTATCTATACTTGTTTCATTTGTTCGTTCAAGACGTAATTCAGTACCCCTCGCAATTTGTGCTCCCATCGTGCGTTAGTTCCCTTTACCATGGTGATATGTCCTACAGCAAGTATTTCTGGTTCATAAGCCAATCTCCATTTTGCCTACGTAGTCGATCATGTACTTTGTAGATTAACATTCAAAATGTGCACCAGATAGGTGAGTAACTTGAAGCATCTAAATAAGGGAGAGAGCGGATCCTCCTCTCTGTATTCGTGCCATACATTGTCCTCATAAAGTAGTATAAAACCTCTGTCCAAATCACCAAAAAAGTTGTTAACAAAATGAAGGAAATAAGATTTTCTAGTAACTGAAGGTACAGTACGGGATGGCAGTGTCCAAAGGGATTCCCTCTAAGTTCTCTTAGTTTAAACATTATCCGGCCTAGTAGCTTTAAATCAGTACCCTATAGAAAAAAAGGAAAATGAATACCTTTCAACACTTCAAGCATCGACTTAACGAAAGCAAACTTCATGTCGCCAAATAGGATAGAAACCAAAAATTTCAATAAGAAGAAGACAAATTTATTTTTTAGTGAAGACAACCAATATCAGTAAACTAGGGGGGGTGGTAATTTCACTATACATGTCTAAATTTCTATAGCAAGTGGTAATTGAACCAATAACCAACAAAACATTAAAAAGGGGCGACCTAGTGACGAGGTTTCGCTAAGGCAGGATCTCTATAGGGCAAGATCCTCTTTAAGAGGCTATTTCGTAATAAACAAAAAGTTAGCAGCATACTATTTATTGAATGCTACTACGTAAAACATATTTACCTAAAACGAACTACTTCTAAGTGAACATTACGACTAATTTTTGTTAGTTGCCTTCAGTTTATTAAAATTCTCCTTCACATAGGCATAGAAGGGTTTCAAATTTGTAAGTAGTTTTCAAGAACTATTCCTTTCAATGTGCCTTCTCAAATCAAATCATTCTCCTCAAGGAAGGTTTTAAAATTGCGTTATCAAACGGTATTGGTAATCAGTGATATGGTCATTAGTTTACTGAAATCCTCAGTATTGGAAGACCAAATCCGATACTAACGTATTGATTGATAAATAGAATGTTAAAACCTTGCCTCCCAATAGATTTTATAACTTTTTCTAACATGTTTTAGAAATCTCCTAACAACAATTGGGTAAAATTCTATAGAACTTACAAGTGTTTCTGCATAGTTTCGAATTAGCAGCAAATCAGTAGGACATATGCTTCGGAACTTGCACATAAATATTCTATCAAATTTCAAGCGTTTCCGCATACTTTCCTTTCTTAGGCAAAACTATAAGGACTAACTCGTTACATATTGCTGAAGTAAAATACTTTGACTTGGGGCACCATTAAATATGGGATAAAAGAACTAAAAGAAACTAAAAATTGTACAATTGTCTAAATATTTGGGCCCTCTAGTTCTTGCTTGTCTACAAAGAACTTAACATTAAAAGCAAATGGTAACATGGACTATTAAGTTTGTGACCTATTTGCTTGCTGTTTTCAGAATTATTTTGGAAGATACCTTTTCATAAACTTATTGATGGCTGTTGTTGAACCCTGTTTTATCGAGAATTATTTGTAAAATAAAAAAAACAATTTGGTAGACACATTGTTCAGATGTTTTTCATTCTCGAAAACCAGTTTTTGCTTAAAAATAAGTGAGATATGAAAAATAAAGTAATTTGGGGGTTTTCAACCCTAGCTTCAGAAATGTTCTGCAAATTCTGAAAACAAAAACTAGACGGGCTGGCTTTTTAAAAAAATTTTGGATGAATTATACAGACCACCTAATTTAATGCCTAAGGCATTAGTTCCTTGCTTAACTGCGATTCTGAAAAAAGGAATATTTAATTTCTACACTACCTCCATTTTTTGCTGATCTACACTCCAAAATATGAGTGTAGAAATCAACAACCATAATGATATTGGATTTCTACTCTACACTCCTATTTTAGAGTGTAGATAGCAATTTTTTGGAGTGTAGAAATCATTTTCCCTTCTGAAAATTACTATATGGCAGCAACTTTTTGGCATAGCCATGATTTTAGTGTAACATTCATTAATCATCACTAATACTGATGTCCTATCACATTAATTCTATAAAGCTATAATAATCTTCCCACAAATAATAAGAATACTCCCTTCAACCTTTACTGTATACTATCGATTTCTCCGTAACAACAACATCGCAAATATTCAAACTTTCCAAATTACTATACACGAAACTTGAGTAAACTAATATCTAATGTACTTTTTGCTCCCACAAAACTCAAGAGAAAGATTGTGGTTTTTTATATAGTGATACTGAGAGAGAAAGCCAAACAATTCTTTTTCCTTAAAAAAACAAAAGTATTAGTTACTTAAAAGATCAAGTGCTTCTGATAAACGTGAGCACGTCCACCCTTGTTTCCATTGAATGGTATATATTGGATTCATAAGACTAAAGTGATTTAGTTTTATTTTAAATTTAAAAAATTTATTGGTCCCAATTTTGATAATCAAAAAGCGAGATAAAAATAAAAGGAATCCATCTTGATTTTCAACAAGTTAGTGGTGTGGGGTGACCAGAGACCACCAATTTCTAGATAATGATACATACTCCTTATAAAAAAAATTGAAAGTTCCACTCACTACAGTTAATCAAATAGTTCCGAGTAACCTAAACCCACATAAGGCCCTTCGAGCATTTTGTCAAACCCTTTGAGCCAAGTATATAATCAATCGGAAAATGCAAGAAACAACTCACCCAGTAGAAATCTTGTCCGCGCAATCACTTGGAGGAGCAACAGGAAGCCTTTCTGACACGAGAGAGAGAGAAGAGAGAGAGAATAGTGATTGGAGTCATTGGACGAGAATAGTGATTATGGTATAGCCGACCAAAAAGTTCACTTCGAAGGTAGTAAATGGAGGAGTCCCATGAAAAAAAAGGTCATATTTTCGCTGTATAACATCTCCATGACTCCAATCCATCCGATTTAGGAGGGCATCTCGTTGTGGGTGGTGTGTCCGTTAATAAACGGGTCATATTTTGTGACCAAGAAAGCTGTTTCTCCGTTACAAAAATAAAAATATTACCATAAATTATTAGATATTAACTATAAAGACTAAAACAAAATTAAACAGATTGACATTAACCTGTTTTATCTATTAACATATTGTAAATATAAAAAACAATATTATAATAGTCAAATACAAAAAAAATAAAAAGAAAAAAAACATTCAAAACTCTCATCTTGATTAAGGATCAAAACGTGCACGCGTGTCGTGAGTCGCTGCACTTTTTTCCGTATCAGTAATGCTCGTGCCGTGTTCGTGCCTGACCCATTTACTTAATCGTGAGTATGTAGTGCCTTTTTTAAACTCGTTGTGCCGATGTCGTGCCTTTTTTTTAATCGTACCGTGTTTCTTTTTAATCGTGTCGTGTCGTCGCCATTTTTCTTTATTAATGTCATGTCGTGCTGGCCGCTTACTTAATCGTGCCGTGTTGTGCTGGCTCGCTAACTAGGTCGTGTGACTGCTGTCGTGTCATACTCGTCTACTTAATTGTGTCGTGCCCTGCCCGTATTTTATTTTGTCTGGTGTATTCGTTTTTTATTTTTTTAATTGAAAGCACAATTACAGTAGTTTTTGTACTCAAAGACAACATATAAGAATGCCCAAACACATTTATTAATATTTTGACACCAAAAAAGCATTTTTCCATGGAAATCATAATTAATTTGAAATAAATGTAGGTTGAGTGCCTACAAGCTTATGGATTAGCAGCCGTTGCACCCAAAAAGTATTGAAAGAGATTTAGGGTCTTCCTATTTTTGGTTGCTTTTGAAGCTATAATGAAGCTAAAAATAATGTGAAGTGATAAGTGATATTTGAAGGGGTATCTATATTACTTTTTAATTTTTAGTGAATCTACGTCCTGATAAAAGGGTTTTTAATACCCGATAGACTTCAAATTTGGGGGAGAGTGATTTAACATATCAAGACAAAACGTGAACATTTTGGATCGTCATTAATGTGTGTTGCGATCGTTGGCTATAGTACTATTATCCTACAGCACAATAAGTTGGTTCAGAATCAAGTTAAAGTTGATGTATAGGATTGAAAGACACGTGCAGAATCGACTTCTTGAATGTTTGATCTAAAAAACGTTACGATTCCTATCTTATCAATTCGATAATTTTTCTCAAAAACGGTGGCAATTCAAAATGTCGCAACCACCTGATCAAGTCACATTCGGTAAATTATGAGCACTAATGCCTATAATGCCATGACTTGATGGCCATAACAATAATTTTTTTGAATTGGAAAACACGCTAGATTATAAGTAGAGATTTATCTTCATTATACAAAAATAAAATAATTTAATTATCGTTAGGTACTTGATCGAATGAGACAAATTATCGATTGATGATAATAAATGAATCACTGTCCCGGATGAAAGACTTTTCAATATCCGATGATTTTCAAATTCCGGCGAGAGTGATTAAAATATCATACAACAAAGTGTATCACGTTGTAAATTGTCATAATTATGAAATGACTTATTATTGGGTCATAGGCAAAATTTAAAATTTATACTTTTTATTTTTTAATTTAATTTTTTAATTTTTTTTATTTTTATTTTTTTGTATTCCTATTTTTATTTTATTTTTTTTCCAAATTTTTCTTATTATGGCATTTGAAAAGTCAATTTATTTAATAAAAATATATTGATTATTATTTATTTATTTATGGCCATAGCACATGATACAAGTCAAATTTATTTATTTTACTTTACTTTACTTTCTTTCCTTTTTTTATAATTTTTTAATATAGAAAGTCCATTTATTAATTAAATTTTATTTTAATTTATTTAATATTAATCATTTATTGCCCCTTCCGTGTCGTCCGTACCCGTGCCTTGCCTTGACACCTTCGTGTCTGCCTGTGCCGCGCCGGGCTTGATCGTGCGTGCGTGTTAAGGCCAACTATCGTGCCGTGCTCGTGCCGTACTCCATCATTTCCGTGCCCCGTGCCCGGTACCCGGGCCCGTGCCCCGCTCAGACCGTGCCATGCCCAACTTATACTATGCCGAAATCGTGCCCGTACCGAGTTTTTTCGTGCCATGCCCTTGCCCCCCGTGCCGTGCCGGCAAGCCCCACTTGACCCTCTAATCTTGATAAGAGGATACAATTTCAAAAAACAAATGATAATTATCATCTAATTTTGAAGTAGTCGATCTATTCAGGTTATGCGTTTAACTGACACGCTTTACATCCATATATTGTATCCTATATATGTATCGTGTCATAATATGTATCTCATCTTAATAATTATCATATATATGTATCGTGTCATAAATAATTCAATCCTAACCCGCTAACTTTGTATCCGGTTCAAGTCATGTTTTTGTGTCGTGTCATAAAAATTCACAATCTCGAATTCTTTACTAATAATGATTATAAGCAAAACTGGACTCAACCTATTTTTTAATGTCAATAGCAACCCTGTCAATTTCTCAAATTATATTTCACTGCCCAATATACCGCCACTAGTCCCCCTACCACCCACCACGTCACCACCCCCGACCGTTAATCCCCACCTCACCCCTACTCTGTCCGCCACCCTCGATCTATTGTCGTTGCACCCCCCCCTTTACTAATCCACGCTAACCACCATCACTGTGTCCACCCAAAACTACACTACACCAACACCCACCATTTGTTCAGTGCGAATAGTTTTGTGGGTTGCGGCGGTAGTGGATTGTGAGACCCTTCAATTGGGTCAAATGAACCACTTATTGGGGTTGACTTCATTTAAAACTCATTTAAGATTGATTAAATGAGTGTAAATGATTCATTTTATCCTAATCTAAAGGTGCTTTAGATATTAATTTAAAATGGGTGGTTTTAGGCGAATTTCATGGATTTGAGTCAAAATTATTAGTTGTAGTTGTATTCTTGAATGCCAAAGTGTACATTTATGAAAAAGCATAAAAATCCTTTTTAGTATAATTGTAACATATAAATTCTGTTAGTAGTAATCTAAGCATACTAACCTCTACTCAACCGCTATCTCTTGAAGAAAAAAATCACATGTCTAAATATTATTTTTAAATCAGAAACATGGTTATAAAAATTTACTATATTCATTACAACTCAATCCAAACCTCTTTTCATATTTATATTTTCAACAAAACTCAATCATTCATTGACTTAGAGTACTCCAATATAATTGTTTATTCTTGCTACTACTAAGACAATTTACAAGTAATAGCACAAAAGCCCACTCCCACTCATCTCCTATTTAGGCATCTATTTAATCTCATGCTACAATGCCTCCCCAGGTGGCACTATTCCCTCCTTGCACCTTTTTCCTTCCCCTCCTTTTGTTGTTGGATGGGGGAGACGAAAATGGTTGTTTGGTCTTGATGCCTTTTTTAACCAAATTACTCCACCTTTTTATTTTAGTATACAATAACAATAAATTTTAGATACTTTTATTAATCTTATAATTGCCCTCCCCGTACATTATATTTTTAGTTTTTGTGTTTATTAGAGGGGTAATTTAGATTTTATTTTAAAAATAAATAAGGACAAAAAGTAAGAGTGCTCAAAAGAAAATTACCCAAATTAATTTTTAATTATTGAATAATATTAAAATATTTTCAAAGAAGAATATGTTTAATTGTTGTTAGATAAAATATTGAAGTGTGTTGAGCTAATTTAAAAAATAGTGACTCTCTAAATTAGAATATATAGATAAAGTACGGAGTCAAATGCTAGGAACTGTGGAGTATCTTAAAAGAGAAATAAAGTATCCAAACTACCTATCTAACCATCTCTATTTTAGAGTTTCAAATGGAGACCCAATTTTGAGAGCATCTCCCAACCATACTCCATTACTCACTCCATTTTTAAGAGATCAAATTCATTCAAACAAACTCAATTTTGAGCTTCCATATGGAGAACCTCAATTTGAGTCATTATATTTGAAGACATCACTCGGAAATAGAGATTATCTCCATGCTTCAAAATAAGACTAATATTAAATATATTTAATAAATAATTTAAACAAATTAATTATATATACCAATATTAAATATAGTTCAATCGATGAAGATTATAAAGTCGAACTATGAATATTTTAAGTAGAACTGTCAAATGAGTTCCCCATTACAAGGGGTTTATAATTTTTATTGGCAAGCAATTTTCACACTCTTTTTTTTGTACAAATATACTCTTTTTTCCCCTCTTTTCTTAAAGTTAGGAGTCAGAAAAGTACCCATACTTGTAATTATATATATGTTTAGAGTTGTTTTAATTAAATTGTTTTTTATATATTATACGTGACTCCTCCACAACACGAAGGGTGGTGTTGGGTCTATAACCCACACCACACTACAAGGGTATAGAGATTACATCCATTTACTTTTTCTGTAGAGTTATTCTTAGCTATAAATTGTTACAGAAAAATTGTAGTAGATTAATTCTTAGAAAAAATTTCTTAAAAATATATACACCATCGTACGAAGCGCCCTTTACAGTCGTGGATCACAGGACATGTAGGCCCCAAAAAACCGTTAACACACTCACAAGCAGTGGCGGAGCCAGAGCCAGAAAAAACTTTCAAGGGGTAACCGTTGATTTTTTTTTTTAAAGGGGCAATTTATAATTTTGAGGGGGCCAAAATTAAGTTTTTTTTCTAAAAATTATATGCAATTTTTTTTTTTTCCAAAACTGAGGGAGGCAGCTTAACCCCCGGGCATTATAACTAAATCCGTCATGCTCACAAGTACGTGGGTCTCACATACATAGATAAAAAAAGTGCAATCAGGTCCAAACTTTTACTTTTTATTCCAATTGTATCTTTTAATCAAATTGCCCTTTTGGATGAAATCTTAAAATCAACATAACATCCTCCACGAGAACTAACTTTGATCAAGAGGAGATGCGCTGCTCCGCCCCGTGTCAGTTTTACTAGTCCCTATGTAACTCAAGCGAAGGACCATTTGAAAAATCAGATTGACAGTGGAGAGGTACAATCCTGTCGCTTCTTTGGGGTGGTCGCCTGATACTTTAGAAGAGAAGCTCAGTGATTTCCCCTTGTATTTTATTCGTATAAAGGGCAGTAATTTCTTTTACACACAACCCACCCACCTCCCTCTCCCCATCCCGCATCCCCGGCCACTACACCTCCCCAATCTGGGCCATCCCCACCACCATTCTCCCAAGCGAGACATGGTCGTGGGTTGGGTTGTGTGTAGGGTTAGGTTGTGTTGGGACGGTTTGTGTATTCCAATGGTTAAAATCTAATTTATTAACTGTCTTTAATTTATCTTTTATGTTTCCCCATGGGTTGGAGGAATATCTCTGTGGAGAAATATCATAAGAATAGTGTTATAGGATGAGAGATTCACTCCCATCTCTCTCCACCATACAATCATTGTCTTCATAAAATCTCCTGTAAAAATTATTATTTTGATAGATATTTTGAATATGTATTTAGCATGTTTTCTCGAGAGTGTCGGTGGGGATTATTGGTTCGTGAGTCCTTGTTTCTTTCCTTTGTCACATAAGCATACTTTTGAAGGTCGTTGTATCTTGGAGAAAGAACAACGGTCTTCCCTGTAGAAGGGGGTGGTATCGTTCCTAGAAAGTATATTTTTTCCGCTCGACCCACCCCACAAATGGTGTTGATTTTCTGTACTCCTAAAATAGAGTGCACAATAAAATTGTGGATAACGAAATCAATTTCCTAAAATATGCTAATCAAAAATTACCTAATCTTGTAATTTTTTGTATTGGTCAAGAGTGCGTCAAAATAATTTCCCTTTTCCTATTTTAGTAGAATTAATTCAAACTAACAATTAGGGCTAATACCGAGTTTGAGCAGATTAGGCAGCCCATGACCAGGTCCTTCTCTAGTTAATAATTCAAAGCGCCCTGTCTTGGCGAAAAGTCATTTGCTTTGCCTGGGAAATTGGAAGAAGGCATGAGACTAACCTCACACACCGATTGGTTTATAAAATGCTGTTTGATCCCTATGAATCCATTGGTTTAATGCCACAGATGGCTTTGAGAAAGATGGGTTTCCTTCTTTGGGATGCTTACTCCCTCCCCTGTTGATTGTTATGCTTCACTGGCTTTTGTTCAAGCTCTTCAAGGTCACTCATTGGGAGTGTGAGCTCCACAGCCTTTTGGTGTCCGGTATGTCCTGTCTTGCTTATAATATTAACTTTACATTTCTGCATCCACATAGAGAGAGAAAGAGTTATGTTTTGAAGACTGGTTTTTGGATTAATGAATTTTGATAAAAAATAAATGAAATGAAAAAAATGGAGTTTTTTAATTTTTATCTAACACAACCGAAGATTGAGCCCCGAATTTTCTCTCTCTTACTAATGAGAATTGATTAACATTTTTAGATTTTTAGCGCACTTTAAAAGTCTTTCCTATAAATCATCTCCTACGAGTATTAAAAATTTATTCCAATAACGTCAATTACGTAGTTTCATCATATTTATCTTAAAATGAATAGGTTATTATCAAAGTCATATTTTTCATTCAGCTTTTTAGGATGATTTTGACAAAATCATGTAGCTACGGCAATGGGTTACGCGGATAATCAGGTGACTAAAAGGAATGGTTCGAACCATCAATATAATTATATATGAGATTTATCACGGATTTTGATTTTTACCCTCATTTTTTTACATTCTCCACTCTAATTTTGTCCTTTATTGGTTAAATACAAAAATTACCCTCAAAATCAATAAAAAGAGAATGACATTTTTAATAATTTTACCTAATAGAGACACTTTTGAACGTAGAATATAAAAAAAGAATGTAAAAATCAAAAAACCCCCCAAAAATTTTTTTATCCATTGTATTTATAAGGGTTAATTACCTTGACCTCATAGTTTATTTTAAACACCCCTCACTTTTTAAAATTACACTAACCTCCCCTCACTTTCCCTCGTTAATTGCTTCACTACCATATTCTGATGACATTAGCAGTCAATTTTCACAAAATACCATATTCAACTCTCACTCTCTCTGATCCCTCCCAAAGCTAAGTCCAATAGCCATCTCTCCAAACCCCCGACCATCCCATGGCCACTACCATCTCCATATCTCCTCACTCCTCCAGAACAAAAAAGAAACAACCCATTTTTTTTGCCTAAAACCTCTCTACATCTTGAACCAACCACCATAACAAAACAGGGCAACCCACTCTAGCAAAAGATGACCCCAATCCTATTGAAACCCAGTTGCTCTTCAAAATCCGTCAACAGAAAACTCTCACCGAAAATTAGTCCGAACGGTAGCCGCTAAATGCTAACCATCCAAACAAGCAGAGCGGAGCCAGACAACTATTACTAAATAGAGGAGGTGGGTTGCATATGGCAATTTGGGGATATTGGGATGGAGATAGATAGAGTATTATGCCTCACCTAGAGATGTGGTCCCAACGATCCAGTCACTCTACCACATAAACCACACACACAAGACAAGATTTACGTGGTTCGCTCACAATGCCTCCATCCACGGAGAGGAACCAATAATTCACTATCTCTGGAATGAATTACAAGGATACAATCGGGAGAGCTCATCTCCCTCACCTCTCAGCACTCTCGCTCATCTCTCCTGTACCTCTTCATCAGTCTTGCTCTCCCCCTCCCTTTCACAGCTACCAATGCTAGCCCACTCTCTGTCGATCTCTCAGTGCTCTCGTTGCTCTCCTCGCACCATAGCACTGCCCCTCCTCACAATCTCAGGTCTCAGCCCCTCTGCACACAGCAACATGTTGTGTGCTCCCGTTAATCCCCCAAGAATTCTTTCTGCTCACTGCCTTCTCCCGCACACTCTTTGCTTCTCCTCTCAACCGAGCCTTTAAATAGAGAAGAGCGGCCTCCATTTGTTACATTCTTTCCTTCTTCTCTCCCTGCCTCTCTTTTCTCTCTTTTCTTCCCTCCTCTGCCTAACTCAAAGACTTTGTTCTCTGACAGAATTTCCAAAATGGAGGCTTGCTCGGAAGAAGGAGACTTGGCCATGAATTGGCAGGCTTGGATTTGGCCCTTGGTCTTGGCTTCTGGGCTTCAATGGGCTTTGCTTCCATTGGGTTGGGCCTCAATTGGGCTTTCTTCCAATTGGGGCGGGATTCCCCAACAGAAAGATTGATCCATGTGCTGACCGACCCAGACCTCATACAGCAGAATAGAGACGGGATTTGAGAGCCACCACGACGAAAGACGATAGTTGTGACCTTGCACAGTTTGTAATTTCCCGACGGCTGGCATTTTTTGTTGGGGTCAAGGGCCGTCCCTGAGTCTTCGGAGGCCCTAGGCCAAAAAAATTTTGGCCCTAAAATTTGAGATTTTTTTTGAGAAACCTAAATAAAATAAGTTTGTCCTGAAATGGGCCTAATTTGAGTTTATAATGTCCCAAATAAAAAAGGTAGCCCTAAAATTTGAGAATTTTTAGTATTTTGGGGGGGCTTAAAAAATAAAAATAGCCTTAATTTGAGTTTTTAAATGTTTCCCACATAAACTGGGGTGCCCTAAAATGGGCTAATTTGAGTTTCAATGTTCTAAAATAAATCGTTTTCGTTAACCCTAAAAAATTTGAGAATTTTGAGTATTTTTTTTGGGGGCCTAAAATAAAAAAGCTATTTTTTGAGTTTTCAATTTCCCGAAATAAAAATGGGTAGCCTTCTAAAATTTGAGAAGTTTTGAAGAAGCCTAAATTAAAAATGAGTAGCTCCCTAAAATGGACCTAATTTAAATTTTCAATGTTTCAAATTAAAAAGGGATAGCCAAAATTTAATTTTTTTCGCATTTTGGGGGCCCCCAAAATTTGAATTTTTTGGGGCCCTAGCCATGGCCTGGTAGGCCTCGCCCCAGGACGGCTCTGTTGTGGGCGACGTAATGGTCTCAGTCTTCGGCCCTTCCGTCAAGGGCATCTCCGGCGATGAAGTCCATCCAGAGTCCCTACGCGATCATATATAAGCCTCTATGTAGATCATTATGAATTAATTTGATTAATCTTATAAAAATTTAGGTAATTTTTTTAATAAATTTGTATACACTTTATTTCCTTCATCTACCTCCAATAACCAAAAAAATATTTGTTCTGTCTTATTCAGTGTAATAAGAGTAATACTAATTTGTCGACAACTCATTATTTTATCATATCCTAACCTGAAGCATCTAGCGACAGTCTTGCTGGGTAGCTTAATTGATAGAAATTTGAATTTATTTTTAAAAAGGCAGTTCGAGTTCCTTAGAGTTATTGAAAATTTGTTTTGTCGTTAATTTTAAGACTTTAAATTAGTTTTCATCGAACCCAATTAGTTTGGGCGGGAATATTTGGCTGTCAAAAAAAATAAAAAAAACATCACGCACATCTCATTACTCTGACGATCCCAGATTTGTTTTTCTCGGACCTAATTGAGTTTTGAAACTCCAAATTAATTTCTTTTGGACCTAATTGAGTTGAGCAGGCATACTTGTCATTCAAAAACAAAACATCAAGCACATCTCATTACGCTGACGATCCTAGATTTGTTTTTCTTGTATCTTAATTGGTTTTGGACTCCTCCGTTGGACTCCAAATTAGTTTCCGCGTCACAATTAGGGTTGGGCATGATACTTGGATTATCACACAAAACAAAAACAAAACAAAAAACACAAATCAAGCTCATCTCATTACTCTAACAATCTCAGATTTATTTTTCTTAAACCTAATTAGGCTGAGCGGAGATACTAGGCTAAAAAAAAGCATCAAACACATCTCATTACTATGGAGAACACATATCTTATGTACAATTTGTTTCAAAATTAAATGATTTTTTTTATATTTTACTTCTTTCGTCAAAATGAACTGAAAGTGTATAAAATTTTTATTCAAATGGATAAAAAAATCACTAAAAATAGAAAAAATAAGAAATTAAAGTAGCTAATTTTTTTTTTAAAAAAACTAGGTGAAATTACGCCTTAGAGCAATAAAAGTTGAAACGGTGTGTGTCCAACAATAGGAGACTGAAGACGGAGCAATTGTGAAAGTCACATTCAACAACACGGTAGAAAAGGTTGAAAAATGGCCAATATGTCACTTATATCCAACCAACCACGTGCTAAGCTCTTTTTTGTGAATTTCTATTATTGACATTGAAATTGAACTTGGTGTTTCCACACACTGAATATATACCTAATTTGTATGCTCTCATATGTTTTTTAATACATACACGATATCACGCTATAGAGACAAAAGATCCAAATTATTACTTCCAATCCAAGAAGAAAAAAAAAGAAAAAATTAGTCATTTTTTTTTAAAGTATTTTTTGTTTAAAAAAATACTATATGAAAATAATTTAATATTTTTGTTTTCAAAAAAAATTTAAAAAAAATTCGCAAAACAGATCCTAGAAACTACAACCAGATCAGCAGACGAATTCTCTCTCTAAATTTTTTAATCCACTTGTAAATTAATAATGAAAACCTTGGTCTCAATACAACTTTAATTGTTTAATTTGTGTTTTGCCCCAAGCTAACCTTTGTCATTTTCCTTGGTCCAATATGCAGAATGAATCGGGAGCTTGTGGAACTCATAAATTAGAATGATGATCCCTTTGGATGAAACTACAAAGAAATGAAAGCTGCTATGGGAAATGAGGGACAATAGGTTGAAGATTCTTACACAGAATTGTAGTTATTATATATATATATAATTAATTTCTTCTCTGCATTCCAAAATTTTACTTCTGGCACTCCAACTAGTAGTGTCATAAATCACTTTTCTAATATCTATATATATATATATTATATATATCCAAGTTGCATCAATGTTTACAAATACAAATGGTAACCTACCTGCTTAATTTTACTATACCTAAAATCGCAATCAATTTAAATATAAATCTTGTATCTGAAATCGTTTGTTATATATTGTTCGGACGATTCACCCCACCCCACCTCATTTTTCTACTGCTTTAATATATTTTCGTTTTTAAATTCTTAGTTTGAGATAATATAGTTTAGATTATAGGAGGAGAGAGTATTATTTTTGAAGTGAAAAGCTGGAATTCTGGTTATACTTTTGCTACAATTCAAATGGGTTGTAAGTTTACTTGAATTTTGATGGTTGAATTTTGGTTTATGTTATTGAATTCGAATACTCTTTCCATCTTGTTGTTAATTACTTTAATTTAATTATTAGTGATTCATGTTGTTTGAATTGTTTCTCACCCATGGAAGTTAGATCCATTGGCGTGATCCGAATTATAGCTTTTCTTTCAAACCTTAGCATGAATGGACTTCTTCTCTTCCCATTAAATGTTTCCAATGCTTGTTTTAATGTAATTAATGGTCTTATTAAGATCAAAACTTGGAGATATATACATATTTGATTATTTGTCAACAAGTCCACATGGTATAAGTAATGTTTTTAGATTTTTTGCACTCTGCGTGTTTGAAACGTTGTATAAAGCCATTAACCCATAGCTCAATCATCCATCTTTAGTACAAAAAACATTTCAATTTGCAAATTCTCCAACAATATCATCGTGCCTTGAGATTTGATTGAGTTACATACAAAGAAAAAAGGTTGATACATAAATACTAGGTACTTGACCATGCCACTTTATCATTAAGTTTACATTTCATTTACATAATTTTTCAAAAATCCCCCAAATAATCATTTTACAATTTCTCATTGACTATCTCATTTTTACCCTTAGAACCACCCTCATGTTATCTCAGCTCTCATAATCCATACACAAACACCACCACATTATTCCTCTCCCTACCACCCAAAATTATTCAGTAAAGGCTTAAAGGGCAAGTAGGTTCTCGATGATGGACCAGCCTTCGTGAATCCCTCGATAACAATCATAACAAAAATATATAACATCAAAAGACGTAATAAGCCTACATTGGCTGCAAGGTAAACGGCCATGAGGGTTGATTGTGAAGGTGAAAAAGAGAAGTAAAGAGGTTTGAAATCTGGATGAACAAACCAGCCACCGGGGAAGGGACAGCAACAATGCTAAAACCACTTCAACAGATTCTCTTTTCAGGGCCCCATCCACATAAAGCAAGAAGGATTTGGGTTTAAAGCCAAGTAAAAAGGGATCAGTGCGCCTTAGAACTATAATGAAGGGAATTCACAGGAGGATTGAACCGCTTTCATTGCAATATAAAGCTGCCTTTTTGAAACCAAGAGGCCACAACTTCAAGTTTAAAAAATTAAAGTACTACTAATTAAATCTTCTCCCGAAAACACAAATTCTTGCGGCCATTCCAAATAAGCCGTAGAGGGATAGGAAAACAAAAAGCTCGCTCCATCAATGTTAGTCATGCTTGAATGTGCACCAAACCAAATCCAACAAACCACTCTTAAAGAAAGCTACCATTTAAACAAAACCGCACTAGCAGTGTTGGTTTTCCCTAGCTCCTAAAAATTGTTTGGCAAAAAGACCATGAAGTTTTTTAGAGGATCTCAATTGGCTCTTATTAGTAGTTAAGGTTTACACACTTGCCCTCTAAAGAACTTGTCAAAACCAATTCCATCGAACGGGAGGTAAGTAATGCATATTACACAAACAGAATAGGTTACTAACCGTCAAGTACAGAAAATTATCCGTCATTTTTGACAAGAGTATGCAAGAATGATAACATGCTGGGTCACACGTGAGAGCACGCAAACCGAACAACACAAAGAATGAAATGATGTCCACGGGTGTTGAAATCATCGCGCCTTAGTTTTGCCTTCCACATGTCCAACGCTGCCTACAATATGCTTTTACATTTATAACACACATCGTAGTAAACAGAATTAGTCTTAGAACACAAAGACAGCCAAAAACCCTTGCTAAACAGAGGCTGCAAACCGCTTCATATCAACCAGCATGTTATTGAGATTCCAATAACGGCGAAGCAAGCTGACATCCTTTGGGAGTTGAGAACACACACAAAAGAAATCAAATAATCATGATACATTTAGGTTGCAGATGTCCATGAAGATTCTCCTCGTGTGCAATCATATCCTAAAATACATTCGGTCTTCTCTACAGCGAGTTATGGGATAACAGTGTCCCGTTTATGACTTTATGTCAAACAAAGGGGTATAGTTAGCTTTCTTGAATTGATCACGGGCCTCATGGAGCTCGTAGCCACCAATATATGTTATCCCATCGCTTTTTTATTGTCGCCAAACATTTCTCTGAGATACGAGTTTTGCAAAATGAAGAGGTTTGTTTATATGTGTATTAGGCCAGGAAAATGCTTCACATCATTGAGTGATATCTGATATGGCAGCTCTTAGAAACCTTGCAGGACCTGGGGAATTGCCACCAAAGTATTGTTCCCGAACACTATAATAGTATCGTATGACTAAGTCAATTGATATTGTCTCGTGGATCTGGAAATTTGGTAATATTGAAAATCTGCACACAGAACGAAAGAAGGGAAAGGGAATTTCAAACACATTAAGTACCCCATATGCTGTGAAGGATCCAATCCATTTTAAGATAGGGTCAGGCATAATCTCTCATACTTTTATAGTGAATTTGGGAGCAGCAACTCAATAACAAAGCAGCTGTCGAGAAGGCATCATTTCACGACACTCATCTTTATTAGGCTTATAGAATCTGAGAGAGTAACTCTTTGTGCTCTTTCTTGTAATTGTCTCACGCTTACAATGTATCTATCTACAACTCTTTCATTGTTCAGTTCAGGAAGAAGCCATTTAGGGGTACCGCAATTTGTGCTCTGCCACATTCGTAGGTTACCTTTACCATGAGTGATACGGGTCTAACAGCAAGTCTCTCTGTTTCATAAGCCATTTCATTTTGCCTACGTAGTCGATATGTATTGTCGATTAAACACTCAAAAATGTGCACCAGAGACGGTGAGTAAGCTTATCATTAAAGAATAGAGCGAGGATCAACTCTCGATTGGCCATCATGTCTCATAAAAGTAGTATAAAACCTGTCCAAATCACAAAACGTTAACATAAATGGGGAATAGGAAGATTTCTAGTAACCTGAAGTACAGAACCCTGGCAGTCTAAAAAGGGATTCGTTAAGTTCCTTAGCTAGTGCTTTTAAACAGTACACTAAAGAAAAAAGGAAAGTTGAAATACTCTTCAAACCATTAGGATCAATTTATAGTCGATGAAAGATAATGAGGAAACTTCAGGTGCCAAATAGGAGAAACAAAAATTCAATAGAAGAGAGGGACCAAGTTTTTTTTTTTAGTGAAGAAAACCAATAATAGTAAATATAAGTAACTTCATTAAATATCTAAATTTCGATAGCAAGTGGTTAATTGAACAATATCCAACAAAACAATTAAAAAAGGCGACCTATTGATGAGGTTTCTGCTAAGCAGGATCTCTAGAGGCAAGATGCACGCAGCCTGCCCCCCATCTTTTAGAGAGGCTCATTCCGTAATAAACAAAACGTTAGCAGCATAACTATTTTTGAATGCTAATAAATAAAACAAATTTTACTAAAAAACTACTACTTCTAAGTGACATTAAATACT
>CM018909.1:13902545-13907545 GCA_009663005.1 Actinidia chinensis | reverse complement strand
TAAGTTGTTAATCCACTTGTAAATTAATTATTGAAACCTACTTGTTTCAATACAACTATTGGTTTGTTAATTTGTGTTTTGCCCAACGTAACATTTGGCATTTTCCTTGCTCAATAAGGCATGAATAATCGGAGCTCGTGGAAACTCCAAATTGGAGAAATGATGATCCCTGGGGAGGAACTACAACAACCAAATGAAAGCTACTAATGGGAAAAGGAGGGACAATATATATATATAATATATATTATATATATATATATATATATATAGGAATTCCTTAGTTGCTCAATGGTTTAAAAATACAAATTGTAAAATAACCTTGCTTAAATTTTTATTATATATAAAAATCGAATCATTTAAATCATAAATCTTGTATCTGATCTATTTTAATATATTGTCAGGATTCACCTCATCCCACTTTCTTACTACTTTGATATATTTTTCTTTTTCAAATTCTTTATTTTGAGATAGATTAGTTTAGATTAGGAGTTAGAACTTAGAGATAAAACGAAGACTCAAACTTGTTTTTGAATTTTGATTACTGTAAATTTTGTTTAACTTTTGCTACAATTCAATGGGTCGTAAGTTTTATTTGATTTTGATGGTTGATTTTGATTATGCTATTGAATTATCATTCATTTTTCATTCTTGTTGTGTAAATTACTTTAGTTTTAATGCGTATGATTCATGTGCGCGTTTTGAATTTTTCTCAACCCATGGGAGGCTAAACTATTGGGCGTGATCCAAGAATTATGTCTCCTCCCAAACCTTAGCATGCATTGGGCCTTCTTTTCTCCCATAAATAGTTCAATGCTTGTTTTAGGTTACTTACTGGTCTTATTAAGATAAAACTTGGATTTATGCATATTTTGATATTTATCAATAAGTCCCATGTATAAAGTAATGTTTTAATTTTTTGCACTATGAGTGTTTGAAATTCAGAATTTGAAATATTATATAAGCCATTACCAATCTCATAAATACAATCGTTAAATATAAAATACATTTTCATTACAAATCTGCTAACCATATCATTGTGTCCTTAAGATTTAATTGATTAGTAAATAGGAAAAACAGTTACAACATCTAAGCTAAAGACCTACTCTATACTTGATCCTACCACTTTATATTTATAGTTTACATTCATTTACAAGAATTTTTTCAAAAATTCCCAAACATTATTTTATAATTTATTCACTTGCAACAAAACTAAATCTTTATCACTTGCAACAAAACTAAATCTTGTATTTTTCCAGCTTTCACGGGATATGGCCTGGGACTTTTTTCAATATTCTAACTGGCGATTCATACACTTAGAACTACTGCAATAGTCAATAGCATGGATCACAGCAAGCGGAGAGATAGTTGGCCCCCTTACATCTAAATCCATAGTAGATTAAGCACCACCAGCAAAGGCAACATAATAGGAGCGAGAATATAGGGGATAATACCCAATCACGCAACGCTGTACAATTATCCAGTCGGAGTGACACAAACTCTCTCACTTTGGCAATCCCTCACATTTTCCAGCCACAAACCTCCACTCTATTTCCCTAGCCGTGCTCTCATTGCCTCTCTCATTTTACTTAGAAACCCTCACCCATCTTACCTAGCACTCTATCTCTTTTTTTTTGCAATTTTTTTTGAGATCAGAATTCCATGCTATAGTAAAACAATACCACCATTTGCAGGACAAAAACAACATACAAAACGCATAACGTAAAGCGGAAGGAAAAGAACCCAACTTGACTTGAGAAGGAAAAAGTTCTGCAAACCTCTTTTGCAATGGGTGTGCTGGCTTGATATGATGATCTAGCCACTCTGAAAAACAGCCTCTCCCTAGCCACCCAAGATCTATGGCACAGTTTGGTCTTGACGATTGACCACGTGGCCTGAATTCATTCGATTCAAGCAGAACACACATATATAACATCACAAGAAATAAATAAAGCTCATTTGATTGCAAGTAAACACCATGAAGGGCTGGTTTGAAGGTGAAAAGGATAAGTAAGAGGTTGAAATCTTGTGAACAAACAGCCATCAGGAGACAAGCACTGACTAATACCACTTCACAGATTCTCTTTTGCAGGTCCCATCCACATAAAGGCAAGAAGGATTTGGAATTTAAGCAGTAATAGATGGATCAGTGGCGCCTTAGCTTAAATGAAGGGACTTCACAGGCAGGATTGAACCTTCTTTCATTCATTCATATAGCTGCCATTTTTGACAAGTGGCACAATCTGTGAGTAATAAAATTAAAGTACTAGGAATTAAATCCTTCTCCCAACGCACTAATTCTTGCGGGGCCATTCCAAATAGACCGGTAGCGTAGCTAGGAAAACAAAGCTCGCTCCTTCAACGTTTAGTCATCTTGAATGTGAACACCACTCAACAACCACTTCTGAAAGGAAGCCTACCATTTTTGACAAAACCTCAAGCTAGCAGTGTTTGATTTTCCTAGCTCCTAAAAATTTGGGTGCCAACGCCAAAGAAATCATTAAGTTTTTGTAGAGAACCTGAATTGGCTCTTATTAGTAATTAAGGTTTACCAGAACTCTTCATGCCCCTCTAACGACCCTTTGTTCAAACACTTCCCATCTCACAGGAGATAGAAATTAATACTACAACACAACCGAATAAGTTACTAACCGTCAAGTACAGAAAATTACTCGTCATTTTTTGAACAAGAGTAATGCAAAGAATTGAATAACATTGTCTGTGGCCAGGAGAGCTCAACCGAACAACACCAAGAATGCATGATTGTCCCAACGGCTGTTTGAAATATCTCGCTTAGTTTGCCTTCCACATGTTCCTACGCGCCTACAAGATGCTTTTACATTTATAAACACATGTAGTAACAGAATTCGTCTCGATACACAAAGACACATCCAAAAACCCTGCTAAAAAGGCTGCAAAACCGCTTCATCATCACCCAGCATGTTATGAGAATTCCAAAACGGCGAAGCAAGCTTACTCCTTTGGTGAGTTTTGATTGACACAACCCAAGAAAATCAAATAATCAGTGATACATTGAGGGGCAGTGTTCTGAAGATACCCTCGTGTGCAATCATATCCTAAATATAAAACATTCGTCTATTCTCTTCAACAGCTGTTCCTGGGATCTCCAGTTGTCCCCGTTTATTGACTTTATGTCAACAAAGGGGTATACTTAGCTTTCTTGATTATTGATCCCGGCCTCATGGTAATCAGTAGCACAATATATGGTATCCCATCTCTTTTTATTGCGCAAACATTTCTATGAGTACGATTTTTGCAATGGAAGAGGTTGTAAATATGGTTGTATAGGCCAAGAAATGCTCACATCATGAGCTGATATCCGATCTGCGCTCTTAGAACCTTTCAGGACCTGGGGAATTGCCACCAGTATGTTCCCGAAACCCAATAATAGTATCGTATGACTAAGTCAATGATTTGTCTCGTCTCTTGATCTGGAACTTGGTCTATTGAACATCTGCACAAGAACGAAAGAACTGGAAGTTGATTTTTCAAACAACTTAAGTCCCGCCATATGCTGTGAAGGATCCAATCCATTTGAAGTAGGGTCATGCATTCTCTCATCTTGTTATAGTGAAGTTGCGGAGCTCTCAATGACAAAGCAGCTGGCAAGAAGCATCATTTCCGCAACTCATCTTTGTTCAGGCTTATAGATCTGAGTAACATCTTTGTGCTGTTTCTTGCAATTTTCTCATCGCTACATGTATCTATCAACACTTTCTTTCATTTGTTCGTTCAAGAAGCAATTTCAGGTAACCTGCCATTGTGCTCTTTTCCATCATTCGTAGGTTCCTTTACCATGGTATACGTCCTACATGCAAGTACTCTGGGTCTAAGCCCTTTCTTTTGCCTACGTAGTCGATCATGTACTTGTAGATATAACACTCAAAATGTCACAGATAGGTGAGAAGCTTATCATCTAAATGAAGAAGAGAGAGGAGCAGCTATGTATTGGCCATACTTCTCCATAAGTAGTATAAACCCCATCCAAACAACCAAAACGTTAACATAAAGGGGGAAGAGAAGATTCTAGTAACTGAAGCTACAGACCATTGGAGTGTAAAAAGGGATTCTTAAGTTCCTTATATTTAAAATCCTTGCAGTTCTCTTAAATCAGTACCCTACGAAAAAGGAAAGGTTAAATACCCTTCAATCAAACGCTTCAGGATCAACTTATAGTCGATGAAAGATAATGAAGGAACTTCATGTCCACTAGAAAAACAACATTTCACAATAGAAGATAGGGAACAAGTTAGTTTTAGTGAAGAAAACTAAAATATTAAATATAAAACTTCATTAAATGTCTAATTGCTATAGCAAAAGTGGTAATTGACAATATCCAACAAAACAATTAAAAAAGGCGACCTATTGATGAGGTTTCTGCTAAGTCAGGATCTCTAGAGGGCAAGATGCAAGCGCCTTGCCCCCCTCTATAGAGGCTATTTCGTAATCTAATGAGTACCTCTGTTACAAATTTGAATACATATTTGCATAGGGGATCGGTAAATGGGATAAAAGCTATGAAGCCATAGTACGGGTAAAATACGGGGTACGGGGCCAAAATCTAAAAAGTAGGGTACGGTACGCCAGCAGTACGGTAATAGTATATATATATTTTTTTATAATTTCTATTACAATAGTTATAGAGGAAACAAGTAACGTACTATTTTTGGTAACAACTACATACGGATGAAATAAGAGGAAATTACATATATCTATCATATAAACATGCCAAAACCAAAGCCAAAATAATACATCCATCTAGTTTTTTAATTCTAAACATCGCAAAAACGAGCTAAACCAAAACAAAAGGTAAGCATAAAGGAGAGATATAGACAACACTTATCTATCTATCTTCTATCTATCTATCTATTCTATCTATCTATTTGGTATAATTACCCTTTAATCCTTACTATTTATTTAGTTTCACAAATACTTACCGTATTGGTTGATAGTAAAACCTTGCTCTCAAAACATTTTTTAAC
>CM018909.1:13892545-13897545 GCA_009663005.1 Actinidia chinensis | reverse complement strand
TGTTTGCATTGGGAATGATACCGACAACAATGGTAATGCAATACTCATCGATCTTGTATTTTTGCATTATAATCAGCACAGTGGGAAAGTTCATAATAGTTCCAGGTTTTTAGGATGGAACCCAGAGAATATCTTTCTTTGGTTCGTATCTATCTGAATTTGTTATAAATGCATAGAGGTATCTTTTGCTAATTAATTGATCTAAGACCTGCTGAGTAGGATTTTAGGCCACCACGTTTGATTTCTTGTGCTTAGAGATAGCGTTGTAAACACTCTATCCCCATGGTGTTTGAACCCTCTCTTTCTTTTAGGACATTGGGAAATTTCAGAGATTTTTGTCACTCCAGTTATGTTGAGGACAAATTGTTTCTCTCGTATGGTTTTGAGCCTTGACGGGTACTTGTGACCACCTAGATATTTTGTTGTTTCATGGTTATGAAAATCACACTTCACCAGTAAAACCCCATGGCACTATCTTCAGGTATTGCTACCACCACCTCGCTTTCAAATGGCAGCCATATTTTTTAATTTTCATTATTTCTTTTCTTTGCAGGATTGCTTTTCAGAAATATACTATGGCGGTTTAACTTTCATCCATCTTTCATAAGCAGGAATGCACTTTTGGAGTTACTGACCTTTTAAAATTTAGTAAGAGTCTCAGTTTGAATAACAACCACAATGATATTTTGTTGGAATGCAAATAATAACTGACAATCCAAATCTAATATTGTCTCTAAGCACTTTAAAAAATTTGTTCAGTTTTAAAATAGCAAATACGCATCAGTACAACGTATTAGATCTACTTTCAATAAATTGATAGTGAATAAAACAATAATAATATGGTGAAACAAAAAATAACACTGCTTCCTGATCATGGTAATTCAGTGTATATTCCCACGACCTATATGAAAGACGTTTCTAACACTTGGAATATCACTCTCATCTATCCAACTATTAAAATTGAGTCAGCCATAGTTCTTCTAACATGGATTTTAAAAAAAAATCTGTTGACAAATCTTAATATAATTGAAGAGTGTAGTAACGGCATGATGGTAATGAATGATTGAGAATCTAAAAAGTGTCATATAGAGATAGAGAGAATAAATAAAGAACAAAATTAAAAAAAAATGAAAAAAGTGGTGGGGGCCAAGCTGGGCGAAATGGGAAAGGAGGATTTGCCCCATGGCACATGTTGGAAGCCAAAAGGAGGAGTCATAAAATAATGATGGAGGCCATCAACATGGGTTCGAATCCTGGAGATGCAAATTTGCTTCCTTCTAGGGTTAGGACCTTAATGGTGATATTTTTCGATCCGACTTTAACAACCTGGTCATTTAGGCTCATCCCGCGATTTACCTGCTAGCAACATTAAGGAGTCGGGGTGGGACTATCCCAGATTAATAAGACGCAAGCCTGGAACTGGGTCATAAAAAATAAAAAATAAAAGTAAAAAAAAGGGACAAAGGAAAGGAAGGGGGGCCCCGACTGGGAGCTGGGCTGTTGAGAGGGGGAACAAGGGAGAAAAAAGGAAGGGTGGGCCTGGTTGGGGGCTGGGCTGGAGGGAAGGAAAAAAAGGGGAAAAGAGAAAAAGGGGGAAGGGGGGCAATAGGGACAAATTTAGTGGTTGTCAGGAGGTGTGGGGCTGTAAAGGAGTCGCGAGTAATAGATCCTATTAGGGTGTTGGCTACCGACGGAATTAGCCGGGGGGATAATTTTTCCCCCCGGATAATTTTTTCCCTTGGTGTTTGGCTACCCGGATATGGGGGCGGATAATTTATGCCCCGGATAATTTATGCGAAGTAGGTGGATAGAGGGATAATTTTGGGTGGCCCTAGACCCCTAACTTAAAAGTTATACGGGGGATGGGATAAGGGGTGTGGGATAAGAAAAAAATATATAAAGAGAAAGAACAATGTATAAGTTATATATATATATATATATAGGAAAATAAAAATATATTTTTAATATTTAAATATTTTATATTTTGTTTCGCTCTCTAGATTTCTTCCTTACTCCTCCACCCATTCTAAAAAGTATCCAAACAAAGTTAAAAGTTATCTCCCTCCAAAAAGTTAGTCCCACTATAAAAGTTATACTCCCTCTAAAAATTCTCCCTCCCCTGATCTCTAGCCAAACGGGCCTTAGAGTAATAGATCTTTTATGTTAATCAAGTAGAGTACTAAAAAAGATTTGTTTCTCCATTTAATAAGGGGAAGAAATTTAGAAAGGCCTTAAAAATTTATTCCTCCAAAGTCTCAATTATACTACAATGTTATGAATTAAATTAGGAAAGATAATAAAGGAAAATAAGAGAGAATATTGAGTTATGGAGTCAACAGGGACCTATTATAAATAATAAGATAGGAAATTTTTTTAATTAAATTAAGGTAAAATTTCTTAATTCAACACAATAAAATAAAACATATCCATACTTATTACCTTAACCTATAAAGACTCAAAAAAGAGAAATAATTTTTTTTATAGATGACATTAACCTTATTTACCTATTAATATTCCAAAAAGCAATATCCATAATTAGTCAAAGAAGTAAACTAAAAAGAAAAAAAAAATCAGACTTTCAATCTCGACAAGAGAATACAAAATTTTCCAAAAATAAACAATTATTATCATTAAATTTCGAGTTAGCCAAAAAAAAAGTCTATTTCCAAGTTATGTAGGTTCAACCCTGACACAACATGCTAGCATCCGTGTGTCGAATCATGTCATAAAATAGTCCAACCTAACTCGTTAACTTTGTATACACGTTCAAGTCATGTTATTATTCGTGCCAAAAAAAATTTCACTCCTAATTCTATTACATAATATATTATAAGACACCCATTCTCAATCTATTTATTAATGTCAATATCAACCTGGTCAATTAACCAACTTTATATTCAGCGCCAAATACTGCACTAGTCACCCTTAACCACCCACCACTGTCACCAACCCACACTGCCCTGCCCCCTATTGCCTCCATACACCACCCATTGTCTTTTGCAACCCACCACTTACTTCCACCACCACCACGAACGCACCATCAACTGGCCTCCGTCCCCAAAACTATCAACCATCGAGTTTGGTGTGGATGATGTTTTTGTGGGTGGCAGTGGTGGTACATTGTAAAGACCCAGTCAGTTTTGGTCAAATGGAACCGCATTTATGGGGTTGAGTCATTTAAGATTCATTTAAGGTGGATAAATGGGTATGAACACTCCAAAAATACTTTAGGTTGGTCTTACTTTAACGAAACGGGTGTCATGTTTTGGGCGAATTTTATAGATTTGAGCTCAAATAGTTGACCTATTTGTCTTCTTGAATTCCAAAGGTATGAGTTTATGGAAAAGCTTAAAAAACAATATTAGTAGTAAATTTAACATACGAACATCCTGTTAGTAGTAACTTTATCATACTACTTATACTAACTAATGCCCACCCTCTTGCGAAAAAAAATAAAATGTCTAAAATATTATTTTTTAATCATCAATATGGTTATCAAAATTTACTATTTACGACAACTCAATCCACAATCTCTATTTATATTGATATTTTCAACAAAACTCAACATTCGCTGACTGGTTTTCCTCATAACTTAAGTAATTTCCCGTTGGGGGGGGGGGGGGGGGGGGGGGGGGGGGGGGGGGGGGTCAACTAATTCTCTACTAAGGCTCCACTTCCGCTCTCACTTCCAAAATATAGCGACTATATTTTGATAAAAAATTAATATAACATAGACGTCTTCTTCTCGCTTTCAAGGTATTTTGACATTAAATGCTCTTTGGCGCATTCACTCGACACTTTTATGTGACCTAATTAAACACTCCAATAGAGTTTGCTACGCTTGCTTTGCGCCAAAGACAAATTAGCAAGTACTAGCCCCAAAAATCCCAATCCAACTCTACCACCTATTTAGGCCCCATTTACCTCATACGACAATGCATCCCCCAGATGTGAGGATGCACTATTCCCCTCCTTGCACCCGTTTTTCGCTTTTGCTTTGGGATGGTTAGAGATGAAAAGGAATGTTTGATCACTTGACGTCTTTTTTATCAATTCCACCCATCTTGTTGTTTTTATTATATAAAAAGAACTATAAAACCTTTAACACTTTACCAATAATCATAATTGTCCTCCCGTATCATTTAGTTCTTTTCTTTTTATGCAGGGGCATTTTGGCCTTTTATTTAAGAATTTTATAAGAGTAGCAAGATCGAGAAAGAGGCGAGGAGAGGCTATAAGAGAATTTTTAGAGAGATCAGATAAAATAAGTATTTTAAGTTTAGGGTTTGCTGAAATGAAGAACGCTTTTAAAAAGAGTTCGTGTGGCTAGGTCAAGATCCAATCTCAAAGTATACTTGTAAGTATGTGTACCTTTAGAGTTGTTTTATTAATTGTTTATTATACAAATGACCTTCCTTAACAACACGAGGGTTCGGTTGTGTTATAAACCACGACAATTGTGAGGTATGGAGATTACGTTCATTTGCTTCTTTTTTTTCTTCTTCTGTTAGTAGCTTAATAGCTTAATTAAAAGAAAAGTTTCTAAATACTCTATACACCATTAGAACCCCTCTCAACATTTAGTGATCCCACGTGTGGGATTAAAAGGACCGTTTACACAATACAAACCCTCACATTCAGCGTGTGAATCTCAAATTACATAGACACAAAATTTCAATCAGGTCTGGACAACCCCCAAATCTTATTTTCTTATTACAATTTTAATCCTGTTAATCAAATTTAGTTACCAGTTTGGTTGAAATCTTTAAAATCAACATAACCCTAATGTTTTCTTTACACATGAGACAAGAAACCACGCACTCTCTCTTCCCACCTCCACCAGCCACCACACCTTCCCCAATCCCACGCAAAGCCCCACCACTATCTCCCAGCGAGAGCATATTATCTCAATGGAACGATGTAGAAGGCTTTATTAGTTTCTAGTAGTAGATAGTGTTTTGTGTTGTATATATATTATATAGGTAAGGGCATAAATACAC
>CM018909.1:13795559-13800559 GCA_009663005.1 Actinidia chinensis | reverse complement strand
GGAGTAGGCAGTTATTGCCGAACCACGTAAATTATTGTGTATCTCTCTCTATTTTATTTTTCATCATACTTCCAATTGGTTATGTTGTACTTATGTTCGAATCTCGATTCTTGGGTGCTTCCGCTGTTAAACCCAAACACATCCTTCATTGTCTATGAAAGTGATGCTGGTTAACCAAAACAAGATAGTTTGACTCAACTTTGCTTCCCATTTCACACATTGAAGTGTTTGATCCCACTCCACAGTACTCATCCACCGCAAAGGTTAACAAATGCCTGTAATTGATTTGATTCTTTAAGCAAATGTTCATAACGCTGTGTTTTGGAATAAGAATTTGGTGAAGGAAAATAAAAAGAAAGAAAGAAAAAAGATAGCAAATTTAATGATCTCAAATAATTGAATCCTCTAACTTTTTTTTTTTCGCAATTTTTTTTTATACAAATAGAACATAAATAGGCATTCTTAAAAATCAGTTTTTTAGAATAATTTATAGAAAATTCGTTCGCTTTTGGTTTCGAATCGTGTTTTCTGAGAATTTTTTTTAAAAAAAGAACTCATTGTCGAGAAAATATTTTTTTCAAAAAAAATGAATTTTATGAAAAAAACAATGAATGCTTTTGTTCTCAAAAATAATTTCAAAAAAATCTATTCAGCAAAATCAATTTTGAAGCTGAACCAAATAGACAATTTCTCAAAAATCGATATACAAATTGGGACGGATGGAGTATAATATACGTTTAGACTTGTTTTCAAAATCAATTTTGCTGAATAAATTTTCGTAAGTTATTTTTATAAATAATAATATTTATTATTTTCACATATTATTCATGAAAATAATTTTTGACTACTTGAAAACATATTTTCAATATTTCTCAAAAATGGTTTTATTTTTGAAAAGTTTTTCAAGTTCAAAATTGATGGTCTATATATTCACTTGGTTATGCGACCTCACACACTCGAGTGAATCTAATCCATTCATTTTGATTTCAGAAAATATTTTTAGATTCAAATTTTGGAACCATAGCACCGTTGAAAAAGATAAGGCCGATTTTAAATATTTCCCAAAAATGGGTTATTTTTTGAAAAAAATTCAAAAAAAAAAGTTTCTATAGTCAGAAACCGAACAATATTTTAAAAAATATTATGCATAATTTATTCTGAAAACCGAATCAAATAGAAAAGGAAACCCCTACGATCCCTGAATTTTAACCAAAAGAAATTATTTGAATTCAAAATTAGTGGTTTAGATTCATTTCGTTACATGATTCTACACGCTCAAATAAATCCAAATCATTTATTTTAAATTCAAAAAATATTTCTTAATTCAAATTCTGAACCGTAACACCACTGAAAAAGATAAGGCCGATTTACATGAGAGAGGGAGAGAGATACTGGTGGCCGGGGAGATTGCCCCAAGCATTTCAGTCCTGGGGGAGAACAACATTGGAGAGAGGAGTTGAAGACGATGACTCTGGCATACTCTCGCCACGGCCTACCCAAGTAAGTCTCACCACTCCCATTACGTTGTAGTTTTGTACTACTTGAACACAAACCCGTTTGTCTCCGCCGGGTGGGCCCGACCCTGTGCTGTTTTGAACCCCGCTAACCCGTTTAGCCTTCTTGCGATTACTGATATGGGGGTTGGGATCCCCTGTCCAATGTTTTTGTCTCAGCCCCTCTCCCAGTATTAAATGAATGACACATGTGTTTTTGTAATATACATAAATTTTCTTTCATAAATTACAAAAAAACATGTGTCATCCATTTAACACTGAAACAGGGGTTGAGACAGAAACATTGGGACATGAGATCCTGACCCTTGATATGGTGCATCTCTATCGTACAAACCCCAAAATTAAATTAGTCAGTCAGTCAATAAAATCTTATTATTATTAAAAGACTAGTGAACTATATTTTTTTGAGATTTTTTTATCAGTTTTTGTTTTTAAATTTTTTTATATCAAAATCTTATATTTTTTTTGATTTTCTTGACGAGCAGGATCTTAAAATATAGAAATTACATTTAAATTTGGGGGGAAAAATCCATTGTAGACAAAAATCTAGCTAGTTTATCAAGTAAATATATTTTGCCTCAAATTTCTCTCGGTAAAAGGAACAAGAAAAATATATAAAATCTTGATGAAATGATGAAAAAAGTTATGTAAACATGAAAATACTCTTAAAATCAAAGCGGCGAAAAATCTCGAAAAACCTATGCCAAACTGCTCCGCAATATTTCACTCTCATTTTCTCTAATTGTTTATTAGAGTAAATTCAACCAAATATCCATTTATACTTGAATATTTTTTCACTACATAGAAGGGCATTTGGGTAAATTTATTTTAATAACACCAAAGGAGTGCAACCAAAGAAAAATGGTGTGTGAAAATCACTAGCTTCGTTAAATCACTATAGGTTGTGTTTCAATTAAGAATTTGATAAGAGAAAAGACAAATGCACAAAATTGTTAACCATACCGTAAACGAAAATATTTTATTAGAAATAATGTATTTTTTATGGTGCGTATGCACATATAAAGGAGTTGATATTTTTGCTGCCAACTCCACCATGCATGCATATATTGTCCTTAATTCTTTTTCGAAATATTAACCCTATACTATGAATTTTTCGAATTAAAATGATTTTTTATTAGGAATAATGCATTTTTTATTTCATGGGATTTTCTTATGGACTTTTGGTTGTCCTAAACATTTTCATCCAAAATTTAATATCTTACCTTTTTTTAATGGGATTTGGTCTGGATTATTTTCCAAAATTATATAAAAAAAAGGCTAAAACCTTAATAAAAAAGGTAGTATAAATGTTTAATCAAGCTAATATCTAATAGAAGTTTTGCATCTAAGGACTAATGCTATTCTACTAGATTTTTTCAATAGAAATTAAGATCAGAATGGTGTAACAATGGCAAATTTAAAATTATAATCACAATAACAGTATTTTGAGTTGAAATGAAAGGTTCACAAACTGTCACATCATTCAATTTATAATTTATTTACAATTTATTTATTTACGTATCATTAAAGCAAAAAATTAGAAACAAAAGACTAGAAGCCTAATAAAGAAGGTAGTATAAATGTTAATCAAGCTAATGAGGACTAGGTCTCGATGAAAATTAATAAAAGAAATTTGTTATTTTATGCCTTTCTTTTGCGTGAGGGAAAGAACCTAGTGCTTATATATATAGTTGCATTACCAAGGTTACAATGGATATTTTATACTTTTCTTTTTTAGTTTTTTTCCTCTATTACATGAGGGTTATAATAGACATTTCATGCTATCCGTTAACGATGTTAGCTAGTTTATGAATTAAATAATTGAAAAAGTGTAGTTAATTCATGTTCTAGATGAATAAAGTAATATAAGACGACAGTTTAGAGTGGGTCTAAAAAATTTAGCGGACCCTCCAAATGTTCTCATACTGGAGATATGAAATTCCTTTTATATTATATATCTTCATTTCTCATGAAAATTGGGAAAAAGAAATGTAGATATATGGTGTGTTGAATAGTTTAGATGATTGTGGGCTTTCAATGAGAAGATGATTCGATATAAAATAACGAGTCCACATCCAATGCTCATGGAAGGCTTCTCATCTTCCACCACTATATATTCAGTTGGTTTCTTTTTATTTTTTGATGAAATCGGAAAAAATAAAAGAAATGAACGATGTTAGAAAGAAAAACCGCACTAAATAAATAAGAAAAAAAAATAGAAAAATGGGTTTTTCCAAATACGGTGAAGGAGTTTTTTTTTAAGTGCAAATTTCGGTAGGACTATAGCAATTGGCATGCCCACTCGGATCTATTCCGAGATGTCTCTGTCAAGTTAGTGACCGAAATCATGCCACTAGTGATTGGTAGCTAGCCTGGGTGACATTTGGACAAACTTGTCGTGTACGGAGAGCTTGAAATTGCTCTGAAATAACAGTTACGAAGCTCGCCCAATTTCAACCGAAAGGAAATAAAACATTATATTTTATCCTCCACAAATTTCACAAAATTTATATATATATATATGTATGTATATTAAGAGAAGGTTACGCAAGTATCTTGTCCAGTAGCGGCGTTAATATATGTATATATATATATATATATAAATGTTAACATATATATTATTAGTAAAAGTAAGTCTTATGATAAAATAATATTATTAGTAAAAGTAAGTCTCCATGGTCATGCCCTGCATTTTATGTTAATAAAAATTCTGAAATAGAGCGAGGAGTTACCCGTCTAGTCATCAATTACTTATATATATATATATGTATATTAAGAGAAGGTTACGCAAGTATCTTGTCCAGTAGCGGCGTTAACATAGGATTCTGTTAACTAAATGCCCCAATATATATATATATATATATATATATATGTATATTAAGAGAAGGTTACGCAAGTCTCTTGTCCAGTAGCGGCGTTAACATAGGATTCTGTTAACTAAATGCCCAATTTTCTCTCTCTTCCTTTCATCTTATTTTCTCTATCCTCTTAACTCGGTAGCACTAACTCGGCTTAAGATCGATTTTTTGGGCCTAAAAAATCCAAATTTTGTGGGCCCGTTTGACTTGAGTTGCTTGTGGTTTGTGGATTAGTTTGCAAATGTAATATCATTTAATGAAAATTATAACTTGATCTTAAACTCTCATTTTCTGTTTCTCATATAATGAACTAAACCCACAAATCTATACATTCGTGGATAGTGGACTGCAGTGGTGGGGGAGAAGTGAAGGCCGTGGCCCTAAGGGGAACAGAAAGAAATGAGGGGTGGTGGTGGTGGATGAGGGGAGAGAAATAGTTACAATTTATTTATTTATTTAAAAAAGTGTTTTTTTTATGAGAATTTAAAAACTTTACAATGGTATATTTGTTTTAAAAGAATGGCTCACTCTCTATTTCGACCAGTCTAAATGAAAACTAAGCGGGTGCACCCTACCCAGTGAAAGGGAAATTAGACTTTGCCCCTAAAGTACTAGTAAATTTTAATTT
>CM018909.1:13673059-13675559 GCA_009663005.1 Actinidia chinensis | reverse complement strand
ATTTATTTTCAACTCTTAGCGTGTTTGTTACTTCAAAGCCTACAACCTTATATAAGAGTTTACATGTCCAATAATATTAAAACTTGAAACATAACATAATTAGCGTAACAAACATAATTTCATAAAAGGAATGCCTATGGTGCAAATTATGTGTGTCTCAGGTGTAAATCGAAATTTTTTTGGATGCAAGTTGTATATGCCTAAAACCAATTAGCACTACTCATAAACTCTACTAGTTGAAAGTGACTTGTTGTTACTCTTGGCACACTGCGTAAACCCTACCAATTGAGCAAAAATGTTCAACCAGTTGAACTGTCTTTGTGGACCTAATGATTAAACTCAAGTTACTTAACTAGTTAAACAAAAGTGATCAACCGGGTAAAACTGGAACAACAACATATGCAAGTTGAATATGCTCAGGACCAAGTTACAAGGACCAAGCAGAATTTGTCTAACTCACCGTGTAAATGATAGTATTTACAACTCACCACCTCGGTAATATTATTTTTTGTTAAATTACTGAATTATTATTAACCCTTGTCACAACACTGATCTAAAATTTTCCGTATACATTCACGCAAACTTAAGAACTAAGTATTTGACATGCACCCCAAACTAACAATTAAGTATTGGATTTTATTACTTTTCAGAAAAAAAGAGTATTGGATTTATTAGGCTAGTCATTTTGACACACTTGTTTTTTTTCTTTCAATTGCATTCTATTTTTTTTAGATGTGAATTTACCTAAATCCTCATTTTTATGTAAGTTTTTATTTTTATTTTTTAGCTGCTTTTGTTTTTTTTTTTAATTTTTCGTCTTTAATGAATTTTTTTTATCATGTGATCAAAAAATTATACTCGTCTGATTTTTCTTAATCAGAGAAGTCCAAAAATATATTAAAAAATTATATAATTTAAAAAAAATCACTAAAGTTGAAAAAAATTATTTTATTCCAAAAACCATCTAAAAATAGTTTCTTTTCTTCTTTGGTAAACTTTTTTTCAAATTAGATTAAAAAATTTTCCATTTTGGGACTCTTCTTGTTAAAGAAAAATTAAAAAAATATAAAGTTTTGATCAAATTATTAAAAAAAAATCACTAAAGAAATAAAACAATAGGGGAGTCGAAAATCAATTGAAAAAATAGTACTCTTGTCACAAACTAGACCTCAAATATTTTCATCTCATAAGAATACTTTTGGATAAATTTATCATAATAAAAATAAAAAAAATAGTACAATTAAATACAAGAGAGTCGAAAATCACTAACCATTATTATTATATTTTTCACTTTTGCTTGTTTCACTTATTATTTTGATTCTTATTTATGATGGATATTATCTCAATTACTACTCCACTATTCCATTTTATTTATTTTTTATATAAATATGTTATAATATTTGTTCAATTTGAAGTCTAAGTGCAGATCCAACCCAATACTTTATTTTAGAGTCTCAAAATAGTATTCTTTACTCAAAAAATGATTTTAAATAATTATATTATTCATCCTCAGTCCAACCATAATTCTCAATTTTTACCTCTACTTTTTAAAAAACCCACTCAAATCTATTAAAAACTCAATTATACATCCCTCCAAATTTTGAATTATTATTTCTAACTTTTTTACTAAAAATATTCAAGATGGGTCTCATTTTGAATGAATTTTTCAAAATCTTTTTTAAAATGGTAATCGTTTTATAAGAAATAAATATATATTTAAAAACTAAATTTATTTGAAGTATTAAATTTACATCCTCTAAAATAAATGATATACTCCAAATTTTCTCATCATTCAAATTTTAAAGATAAAAACTCATTCTATTAAATAGAGGAGAAATTTGACGTATGGATTGTAGTCGGTTGATATTTAAAATGAGATTTAGAGTGTGTTTTGGAAATGCTCTAACAAATAAAAAAATTGTAAACTTTCTTTATTGTCCTTTATATTTTGAATCAATGTGATAATTTCACTTTTCTAATATAAAATAATTTATAATTATCAAAAATAAAATTAAAATATTTAAAACTTTTGAATTGTAGCATCCGTGACTCCTTAAAATTTAAATTTGATTAAAATAAACATGCAAATTGGGTAAAACGAGTTTTCAAAGAAATTAGTTATTTTTCACGGATCGAGTTTACAATGAATTAATTTTATTTTTGTTAGTTCCAAAAAGTTAAAAACTAAGAAAAACATATATATCCGATGAAAATGGAATTTATTTGATTGATCTTAAAGAAAAGAGAGGGAAAAATAATAATAAGAGTAATTGCAAATATAATTACTCTTTCTTTCCATAAATTTTAAATGCGCTTTGGATTTGTCAATGTGATTTAAATCACTTAATATAAAAAAATAAAAAAAAAAGCCCATCGTGATTGTTAGGGGTGCACAACAGACCCACCCGATCTAAGACCCGACCTGACCTCATTGGGTAAGTTTGGGTCAGTTTTTTCATGTCCATGGGTCGATTCCGGGTCTGAAAATTATAGACCCGAG
>CM018909.1:13633059-13635559 GCA_009663005.1 Actinidia chinensis | reverse complement strand
TTATTGTTCATCTCGATTAAAGGAATAAAAAAATATTTTTTTTCACAATTAGGGCACTAAGATCCATAATAATCAATTTTTGGAGTAATTTGAATTTTAATAGATTTTTGTTTTTTTTAAAAAAAAATATTCAAAAAAATAAAATTTGAAAAAATTAACTCACTAAGAGCATCTCTAGCAATACTTCGTTTTTTTATATATATTTTGAAAAACTAGGAGTTTCCTTAAATTTAGGGAAACACTTTTTTACCACAATCTCCAATAATACTCTATATTTTTTCTCTATTTGATTTAAATATTATTTTTTTATTTGATGTTTTTTCGCGCATGAAACTCATCTTTCCCTGAGAGCCTTCTCTCTTTACACAAAAACTCCATTGATATTATGTATATATATATATATATATACCACCAAAGAAAAGCTCTAGAGAGTTGTTGGAGATTTCAATATGTTTTGGTGGAAAGGATTCAGTTTTTGGAATTGATCAAAAGCTTTAGAGTTTAGGGGTTACCATAGTTGCTCCCTAGTTCTCACATGTAGGAGCTACTTTTAACACAATATAAATAAAATTATACATTCTCTCTCCTCTCTTTCTTTTTTTGGGTACATCGGAAATCAAAAGGGCCAAAGAGAAGAAAAAAAATACTACATTCTTTCGGAACCTAGCTCAATCATATAAGCCATAAAAAGGCTATTCAATTTTACGGGGTGTCACGAATAGTAACCAACTCCCTGATTTGGTTGGCACTCGTGTTGGGCAAAGCATCCACACAAGTGGTTTTCTCCCTATGAACGTGAGAGACGCTGAATCTGCATTTTTGCAACAGGAACGTTGAATCCTCCACTAGACTTTTGTATACAAAATCTTGGGTTTCGCTCAATTCTTCTTCCCATCATTACAGAACACAACCACCTACTCGAGTCCACTGCCACATGAATCCTACTTACAGCCTTTGTTGGTAGGCTATAGTAAGTCATTTTATAGTACTTTTTTTTTTTTAATTATATATATTATATATTTTTTATAATTGAATATTGGTATATATATATAATAAGCATATTTTTTATATTTTTTTTTCAAAAAATATTATTAATTTTATTTTTTTATATATAATCGGGTAAATCCGGGGCGGGTTAAACAGGTAGAGGAGGCTCCCCCGCCCCCGCCCCGTTTATTATCGGGGTTTTATTTTTTTTTCCCCAAACCCGCCCTATATTGGCGGGGCCCGACGGGTGTTAAATTTTCTTCGGGTCAAATTGCCATCCCTACCTAGAATATCTTCAATGAAGGGTCTCAGATCTCATATGATATTTATGGAGTAACAATTTGGGGTCATCCATTGATTACCATATATTCTAGTAGTACCACTTCTCCATTATTCCTCATTTGTAGAATTGAAGGTATGAGAATTTTGCAATTTTTTATTGGGTAAATTTCACTAGCCTTTCTTGAGGTTTCGGATAAATACAACTATTTTCTTTGTAGTTTTAGAAATAACATTGACCGTTATTACTTTTAAAGCTAATGTTAAGATTTCTCTATATAGCTCATTTTTTTGAAAAAATAATAAAATATACATTTGATTTAGGACTTCTAAATAATTTATCTTACAACATCCATTAAGAGAAATAAATACTCTTTTTTCTTAAAATATTATTTATTTATAAATTTTTTTATTAATAAGTAATTTTTTAAAAAAATAATTAATCTAAATAGCTTATTTTTTAAGTACTCCTAATAAAAATATATTTCAAAAAATAAAACTTTGTTATCCATAATTTTTTTAAAATAAATTATCTAAATATTTTAATTTTTAAGTGCTTATAATCTAAACATACTTAAAAAATAAATTTTTTACCGATTTTTTTAAAAAAATAAATAATATTTATTTATTTTAATGGGTGTATTGAGAAAATAATTTTAGAAGCCTTAAATCAAAAGAATAAGTTTGTTATTTTTGTATAAAAATGAGCTCTAATAAAAAAATATTGACATTAGTTTTAAAAGTAAAAGATGCTATTTTTGAAATTACAAAAAAATAGTTGTATTTATTAGTAATATTAGGCGAGGTGAGTGATTTTATTTATTTTTTTATTCGGTTGGGTTCCACCATTTCAGATTTGACTGGGTTACGATGAATGGAGAGGAAATGGAGGGGAGAGAAAATCTAAGAAAACTAATATAATTAAAATTAAAATAACATTTATATAAAATAGAGAAAGAGTATGAAGTATTATTGGAGAATACAATAAAAAAATATCCGATTTTTAACTTTATTCTCCAACAATACCTCTATTATTTCACTATTTTATTTAAATATCTTAATTTCTAAAAGTCCAGTATTTTCCATTTTCATATTGAAGCAAAAATAGACAGGAGAGAGAGAAAGCGCTCTTATATAGGGTTATCGCGTATCACCATTGTTGTGTTCATCGTAGTGCCACGAGAGAGGAGAGTTTTTTTTTTTGGGTGGATCAAGTTTTTCGAATAAAATATTT
>CM018909.1:13410559-13413059 GCA_009663005.1 Actinidia chinensis | reverse complement strand
AAAATTTCACATTAATTATTTTTTCTCATAATTATTTTGATTTCAAAAATATTAAACATTAATATAGGAAATAGAGTTTAGTTTTATTATTATTATTGTGCCTTTAGAATAATAAATATTGAATGAAACAAGAAAACGGAACGAAAAAAAAAACAGAAAAGAATGTCAGAGAAAATTTTTAAATAAGAATAAATATAAATTTTTACTTGTTTTTTTTCTACAAACCAAATAAGGAAATAGGAAAGTTATGGAGAGATAATTTTGATTTTTTTTATTTACCCCAAAAAAATGAATTTTGATAATTTGCAGCTGTCTAATGGGTTGTTCTCGGCCCAGTTTATATGCAATTTCCATTTTTACGGGCTCGACTGGAGTGTTCTGGGCCCAGTTTACACAGGCCAATGTGTGGCCCAAGATTAATTCTTATGTAGTACTACCATTAGACTGCTTTTATACTTATTTCTCTAGTGGGACTCACAAATGTAATGTAATATGGGGTTTTATCCTAAGTTAATTTGGGCTTCATTATTGGACGGTGAGATTGATCCACTCGAACTAATTGATACTTCGGGACGATAACGAATGATAAAAAATAAAATGTAATGTAATAATACTCCTACATAACATGAACTTTATTTCTCTTTTTTTCTTCCTTTTTTCATGTTTAATTTACATTTTCCTCTATTTAATCATAAAGGGGTTCACAATATTTAATACGGTACCCAAAATGACTTGGTTTGATGCTCTCTTTTATTAAAACTAAAAAATGAAATTGGAGTAATTAATAATAGTAGTGGGGACCAAAGAGTTGGCCTAGTGATTGAGACACTCCCTTACCAAGTACAATGCCTGAGTTTGAGCCTTATGTTATCACTGCAAAACACAACTTTCCTTCTCCATCCCTCTTAACAATTGGCAAAAATTGATAATAATAGTATTGGACCCCGCAATATTAAATGTAGTAGTCTATTATTTTATTTTCCAAATTTATTTTCTCTTATTGAATGAATGATTCAAGCATTTTATTATAATTTAATTGTCGAATTTTTTCGCATTTAAGCATTCTTACGCATATTATCTGTTCAAATTAATTGTGTTTGGAGCAAGTGGGTTAAAATATTTTGCATATCAAAAAGGAGCGAAAAGATGATTGGAATATTTTACGATGCGAGACAAAAAACTTTGGAGTAAAAGAGCTAAAAAATTTCAAGCCTCACCCGGTTGAACCTGTAGGTTCTATCAGTTGAGTCAGAACCTAAGCGAAATTGGGAAACTCCCAATCGGTTGATGAAAAATCTCAATTGGTCGAATAGTACGGAGAGCCCAAAGATAGCTTTGAGGATTGCTTTCTTTCTACTCTTTGGTCATGTCAAATTCACTCCCTTCAAGTTAATGCAATAGGTAGTTTATTGATTTAAGATGAGAGAGAGAGTAAAAGAGAGTTGCTGGACAAATTTAGATGTAGTTTTTGGACAAAATTAGAGGTAACTTGTTGGTACAAGTATATTTTTGGAAGTTTTATGAGTTTTCTTGGCCTTTAAAAGGATTCTCTCACACTTCTTAGTTGAGAACTTTTCACTCTAGTTTTATTTTTCTTAGCTTAGGAGTAGTTTTTAGTATATAGCTAATTAGAGGGGAGAGAAAAGAATAGAAATCTTATTTCCATTTTAAGACTGGGAATTTCTTGTAAATTTATTTGTTTTAAATTTTTTATTTTTATGTATGCTATTGAATCTCTATTTTTTTTTTAAGTTCATGATAATTTCTCTTGATTTCATATTTTATTTTTCATGTATGTTTGAGTTTTTTTCAAGTATCAAATGTTAGATCAATTGGTTTGGTTCAAAGACTATGTCATCCTCCCAACCTTAGTTTGAACTAGTTTATTCTCTCTTTCAAAATGATTTCAATAGGTGTTTAGGATTAATTAATGGTATTTTCAAGAGCAAAATTTAGAATTGCACAAAATTTTGATTATTTATCAACGAGATTACAAGTAATGCCAAGATCTATTACATTCTAAATGTTTTAAAATAGTATATGAAATCATTACCAATTTCATAAACATATATTTAGACATAAAATATATTCTCACTACAAATTTTTCAACCAATATCATTGTGCCTTGAGATTTGGTTAAATTCATGAAAAGAGAATAAATTAGAATGTTTAAGTTAGGAGAAGACTATGTACTGGAACCATGCCATCTTACATATCACATTTGTAGTTTACATTTCATTCACACAATTTTTTTAAAAACCATAAAAATATAATTTTACAATTTCTATACTTGCAACAAAATTTAATCTTGCAATTTAAGTTTTATGTAGAAATAATATCGGTAATTCCGAATATTATACTATATTGATATTACAAAAAAGTGACCAGTAATGAATTCTTTCACTTTCCCAGCCATCTCCACCAGCTTTTAATCAATAACCAATTTGAATTATGTTTTTTTCCCCATTTTCATCAAGTTAGACCCACAAGATTTAATGCA
>CM018909.1:13400559-13405559 GCA_009663005.1 Actinidia chinensis | reverse complement strand
TCATCAATTATTTACCTTTTTTGCACCATTGTCGGTTAAGAAAAGGATAGTGTTGAAACTTCTTGGGAACTTCATCATTGATTTTCCCAATACAATTAGTTTTCTTTCAAAAACTTATTCGGCAAAATCTTGAAAGGAGCATATTTTTGAACTACTTAATTTTGCAATTGAACTACCATATTTTAGTTTTATTGCAAAATTATTTTAATAAATAAAATCACACAATAAATTAGGTTTTCTTTTCCTTTACCTTACTATAATTCAGTTTCCACATTATCCAAGCTACCTATATTTTGCAATAATTATGAGCCATTTGGTGGGGCAAGTTTGTCAGTTACATCCTCATACAATTGAGCTTCTTCCATAATTGAACGCACATCAATTTTTTCATCTAAAATATTTTAAAAAATAAGTGGAGAATGAATAAAATTTTATAATACATAATAAAAATGGATCGAAAAAAATAATAAATTCATAGTTACATGATTTATCTACACACATGTTAGAAGACGTATTTGCCCTTTTGGTATTTAGTTTAGCCAATCAAATTACTCGTGTATTTATTTATTTGATTATTATGAGATCCACAAATATATTATATAATAAACATATTGAATTTATTTTACCATTTCATGGGGTATCATTGAAGCTTGCCATTGAATATCCTCATGCAACTGAACTCCTTCTGGGTTGAAGGCACACCAATTTCTTCATCTAAATATTTAAAAAAAGCTATTGTAAGGATATAACCCTAAAAAATATGGAATAAAAATGGCTCAAAAATATATTGTAAGGAAAGAATTCAGAATCGAAAAATCTGTTGTAACATTTGTGGTAGTATATGTTAATTTGATTGTGTCTTTTGTTGCGTAAAACACTTATTCTTAAACAACGCGCTTCTTTGACGCTTATTCTTAGTTGTTCATTGCACACACAAAATCAATGTGACTGTTTTGAAGTTTAGAAAATAAATACCTTTTCCGTCTCATTCCGTAAAATAGAAATCAACTTCTAGGTTGATTAATATTGTTAGTACAAGGAAAAGTAGAATAATTTACCAAACAAAAATGGAGCTAAGAATTGTACAATAACTGACCAAACAAAGTATACAATAATTTGTTAAAAAAATGGAGTTAATTTGGTATATACACAAACATGAGGAAGAAACTTACAATTTCCTTTTTTTTTTAATTTTAATAAAGCCAAAAGTTATGAAGTTCTATTTTGTCTAGCTATAATATTTTATTTTATTTTATTTTTCAAAGATATTTTTTGAAAATAACCAAAATGGTTTTTAGATGTGTAAACATAATCTACCAATAAAAAAGTGGACACTTGTCCTTGTTTTGAGATAAAATTTTATTTTTTAAAATAGTTTTTTTTTCTAGATATAATCTATTTTTTATTTTAATAAAGTTTAGTAGATAATTACAAAATGATGAAGTTTTGTTTTGTATATAATGTTTTGTTTTCTTTTTCAAATATTTTTTTATTAGAAACAGTAAGAATAGTTTTTAGAGGTGTAAACAAAATCTGCCAATAAAAATTAGACACTTGTTCTCGTTTCGGGATATCTCACCCAAAAGTCATTATGTAGACAAAATCAACAATATTTTGATGGAATTTTATTTATAAATTAGTTCCTTCTATAATTGAGCGATCATATTTTAATTTTCTACAAATTTCTTTGGTCAAATAAATACAATAAAAAATTAATTTTTTTCCTTTATTATAATTTACTGTTTCTACAAATAACTTTACCACATTAATTTTTTGACAGATTAAATAAAGCCTAAATAATTGAAAATGAACCAAGTTTCATGTGCAATAACTGTCCTTTGGGTCATGATTTTTTTTCAAAATTCCATTCTTTAATAGAATTTAAAGAAAAAAATAAATTGAATAATGTAAAAAGTCTATATAAAAAATATTACATATGCTTCTGGCCACAACCCTCTCATAAAGAACGAGGCACACATCATATTAGTTCTATTGTGAGACCACTTCATAAAAATTTATACGTGTAAAAACTAATTTCATTTCTCTCTCAAAAAAGGAAATTTATATATTGTTCTAGAATGCAAATTGAATATTCACTCTCCATTTAATTTTTCTGATTAATTGTCAACAGAGAACTGAAGTAATAGAAAAAAAACATTTTCCCTGTAAATTGTTTGCTTCCCTACTCCTAATAAAGTTTTATCTTTCCTAAAAAGGAAATATCCAATGGATAATTTAAGGTTTTAATCTCGTTTTTTATAAAAAAAAAAAATTATGGATAAATTTCACTGAACTCCTTGAGGTTTATGACAAATACAGTTACCTCCTCTATAGTTTTAAAAGTAGCTTTGACCTCTTTACTTTTGAAACTAATGTCAAGGTTCCCCTAGAGCTAGTTTTTATGTAAAAATGACAAACTTGTTATTGCATTAAGGATTTCTAAACGGGGTTTTGTCAAGCAATACACCAAATAAAAAGAAACAAAATAGGGGCTGTCGGAAAAATACCAGGTATTTATAAATGAGGTTATTGGTATTTTTTATTAATAATTAATTTAAAAAATTAATCTAAAGAGTTACTTCTTTAAGTACTTTAATTAAATATACGGTAAAAAAATTAAAAGGTGTATAAAGATTTGTGTAAAAAAAAACTACGTTAACATTTTTACTTTTTAAATACTCATAATCTACGTATATTTAAAAAATAATCTTTTTTTATTTTTTTAATAAAGAATTTTATTTATTTTAATTGATGTATTAGTAAAAAATTTTAAAAGACCTAAATCAAAGGACAATCTTGTTATTTTTGCATAAAAATTAACTCGAGAGAAAATCATGATATTAATTTCAAAAGTAAATAAAATTAATTTTATTTTTAATAGGGGAAGTATCTATATTTATCAGAAACCTCAGTGTGGTCAATAAAATGCACATAAAATTAATTTATATAAACGGAAAATTTTAAAAGCAAAGCTGAAACTTTAGGGGTAGAAATGTGAACTTCCCAATTTCAGATTCCGACGCCCATTTCTAAGTCTGACAATAACTCATCCCCTTCTCTCTCATCAGCATATGAAACAACTCCATTAACGTACCTTCAGCTTCACCTCTCTCTCTCTCTCTCTCTCTCTCTCTCTCTGTGCCAAACTCCAAAACCAGTCGTTCCTCCATGACCAACACCCCATACTCTCACTCCCTTTCTCTCTCTAGAACAACCACTTTCTACCGCTAGAAAATCAGAAATGGCTCTTATTCCATTTCAAGACCCAACCTCGCCCTGACCCCACAAAACGCATCAGCACCGCCGATCTCTCGGCCACATACATCACCAAAATTGGAGCCCAAACTCGAGCATTTGGACGAACCCCCATTCAATTCCGTCTTCAACAGCCCATATTTTCGAGCCCTAATCTCAATTTCAAATTACATTACCCGAACACCCTAACGCCTCGATTCAAGGATCTGAGAAAAATTCGAACACAGCAACGATTTTACTGAAGGAATCTGAGAATTATTTTTTTTTTTCGGGGGGGATAACAAGTGTTTATGGAGTTCAACCGAAATCCTCGAAGGAGTTGCAGGCCCTTTATCCAAGCGATGGAGAAGTTCGGAGACCGAAGTAGAATGCTGGACGCCCAATTCTGGCGCCATCGTCCCCATCCCGGGGAGCCGCCGTGGTGGAGCCGCCGGCGCGGCGTCGCTACGACAAGCGGTCGTCGGAGCTGGTAAGGGTCACCGACCTGTTCAGCGCGGATGAGAGGTTTTCCGCGGAATGGTCAGGAAGACGAGGATCCGACGACTCTATAGGAGCTCGCGGCGGCGATGGAGGAGACGCGGCGGCCGGTCCGGCGACCTCGGCGACTCCGGTCAAGTCGGCGACGGCGGAGAAGGGCGCCGCCGCCCGATGCGCAGCGTATGAGGGTCCCTCGGAGTTGATGAAGGCAGCGAGGTGTGGATGAACCGCGACAAGCGAATTGTGGGGCCCATCCTGGTGTTTACATTGGGTGGACTGTTTCTTTTTTCGAATGGAATGTGTGTTGTGGCCTCCACGGCACGCATCAGTCCGGGGATCGCTACCTCCAGTGTGTGGCAAGCTGTAGCTCCAAATGTGAGCCGCATCGCACCAGTCGTGGTGGTTTCCGGCGGTACGAGGACGATGAAAAGACCTCGGGCGATGTGATAATATACACTGGCCAGGTGGGCAGGACAAGAATCGAGGCAATGTGTGAACAGAGCTTGAAGGCGAAAACATTTGCACTGGAGAGGAGCATGTTCTATGGCCATTGAAGTGAGGGTCATTCGCGGGCGAAAGGGCGAACCGGACGAAATATGAAGGTAGTGCTGCGGTAAGGTTTAGGTTTATGATGGGTTGTATAAAATGTTCAAACATGGGTTGAGGGTGGGGAGGTTGGTTTTGGGGTAATAAGTATAAATTAGTGAGAATGGACAACCAGCTGAGATGGGGAGTAAAATGTTGAGGTTGCTGAGAGTTCATGAGGACTCAACCATTGTCGGTTAGACCGGTGGGTTAGATTAGTCTTGATATTCAGTGAGAAGGAAAAGATGCCTGTTTTTTATATAATGCTATAGATAGTGAGCCTGACCCAATGTATTATGAGTATATTCCAACGACGGTGTTCTCATTATGTGTATTCATGGGGAAAAAGTGAAGGTGTGACTGTGTTTCTGGGGTGTTTGGATGATTGCCTCTGTTCTAGGAAAAATGGGGAGGAATATTGGCCTTATGATCCCAAAAAGGGATTCTCTTGAGAGGTAACCCATTGATATTTGAATGGGGAACAATTGTATTGTCCCCGAATTGCCGTAATCGTGGACCCAACAGGGAGTGCGGAATAGATTTGAAGTGTTTCGGTCGAGGAGAGAATGGTGGGAGTTAGTCGTTGGATTTGATAAGGCTGGGGCTTTTATTTGTGAGTTTGCCTTGGTGGTTGTTCCCTAGTAGAACAAGCCAAATTTCTCAAATGAAAGGAGATAGTTTGG
>CM018909.1:13363059-13370559 GCA_009663005.1 Actinidia chinensis | reverse complement strand
TTTTGTGTATGTTTTGTAGGTTATAGAAACTAATAAAGGCAAAAAGACACAAAAAATAATCAAAGCAAGTTACTATCGGTAATGAATTTAGGCACTACCAGTAGTCAAAATTTTAGAGGCAAAAATAAAATATTTACTACCGGTGGTGGATTTAGACACTACCGGTGGTCCAAGCATTAATTACAAGGACTGGCGCATCATCACTCTACCCTCTTTCTGACACTCCCTCTCTCTCACCCGTCTTCCTCCCTCACATCTCACCTATCTGTCTCCCATAACTCTCTCTCTCCCCTTATATATATTTATTTATATTTGTATATTTATTTATATTTGTATATGTAAGTATTTATTATATATTTATATCTATCTATCTATATACACATATCCATTCTCATATATATAGTGAGAGAGAGCTGTCTTGGCAGCTGGATTTGGGCGCCTGGGCAGGCCTGGGCGGCAGCATGGGCAGCTCCAGGGGCAGTCTAGATGGCCGTTCTTGGCCTTTTTAAACACACATTCGGGAAGAGCTCTGGATTTCTAGAACACTTTCATTTCCTTTTTACATTTTCTCTCTTTAATAGTTTAGATTAGTTTTTAGATTAATTAGTTTAGCTTAGATTCAAGTTCAAATCTTGTATTTTCCGGATTCGACTCTTTCAATTTAAGTTTGTAAGTTTCTTTTATTTATTTTCGTAATTTTTATTATGTATCCTATTTTCTATTAACATAAAATGCATGTTAGTTCTTAAATTTTCATTACTTTTCTGAGTTCATATTTGTATTTTCTGCTTTTAATGTTTAATTTTCATAGATAGAGATGAGTAGCTAAACTCTCCAATCTTGGGGTTGAGTGTGAAGATCAATTGAAAGTCTTGGATGAACAAGGGATTTGAGGCTTTTGGGTTTAAAATTAAATCTTAAGTTTTTATCATTCTTTATTTTCATTGTTCTAGAAATCATTGAAAACTTGAATGATTGATTATATTCGGCAATACTTATACATGAGCGTAGTCTTAGTGTAGGCATTGCGTGAATTGATGGTATTCATCTTCGAAGCTAACAAACCGATTTAATCTAGAAAATAAAATTTTTAAAAGAATAAGAATAACGGGTTTTATCGCTAAATCTTCCGAATCTGAGACTTATGACGTAGTCGAAAGATTTGAGTTATAAACTCATTACCTTTGGAATTCCAAGAAACGAAATCGGTTGGAACAATTGATCCCGATACTTTAATTTCAATTTGTTTTACATTAAATGCCTAGTTGTTAATTACTTTTATTTTCATTGCAATAGTTTAGTAATTCAAAACACGCATCAAAAACTCAAAAGATTTTCGGTCTCCTTTATTTTTTCTTTTATTTAGATTTAATTTACATAATTTCTATTCAATCCAAGTTAGCTTAGTGTGGGTTTAGTGTCAATAACCTATATTGGGCTTGGTCCTTGAGGAAATACGATTCCGGACTTCCCGGATAAAACTACAACCGTCAACCATGCACTTGCGGATAAATAGAGCACCTTTAGGGGTGAACCAATTGGTCTTGAGCAACTCCTCCATCTCACTCTCATAAGACGTTTCTATTGGTGAATTACTATGGATATTTTTGAATAATTCAAATTGATTATTAATAGATTTTCGAGGTTAAGCATGAGAGTTTATACAGAGTGACTTAAGATTCATTCATTTCTTTCTTTTGTTAGTAAAATGTGCGACATGTTAAACCAAGGGTTGGTCTAGCAGTTTAGGCCTGAAACTTGAATGTTTACTTTCGTTCACGATTTAAGGTTCAAAACTTTTTATGTACTATCAATTCTTGAGTTGGGTTAGTCTATAAGAGTCTTTGTCTCGATTTTAATGGACCCTTCGTTAATAAACGATATAATTAATTTCCCAAAATAATCAGTACTTCAGTAGAATGTCGAGCTATAAAAGATGGGTGATACATTGCTATGGTGTTCCTAGACTAGCTTAAAAAATTAAAACTACTTGAACAATTGAAAATGCATGGTGGTCCCCCGTTAGTTTTTTTCTCCATAATTGATTCAGGGGTTTGATCACTTTGAGTTGACTTTTCAAAATTAGTGTCCCAATCAGACTTGTAATTTTTGTAAGTGTTATATATATATAATCCATGATATAGCAAGAACTTAAATAACTAATTTGCACTTGCAAAGTTGCTAGCAATAGAAAGCAAAAACTAAGTAGTAATTAACTTGGCTATCAAACTTCATATTGTCATACATTTTCTCATCAGCGAAAAAAAAGTTTTTTTTATTGAGCATATATTTTTTTTTTAATCATATTGTTATACATTGAGTTGAGAGAGGTTAGTGCAAAGAAAGTTCAAGGACATTTCTATATCTAAGCGAAGACAATGTTTAACTAAATGAAAATTAAATCATCAACAACTCACAATAAAAACTTACTCCCTAACTATATTTAGTTTGTACTCTAATCATATTTGACTTGCACGATTAGCAAAGTTCATTGGCACCTTACTAAGGAGTAATTAAACATTACATATACCGATCACTGGTTCTTTCTCTCCAAACGTGGCGCTTGAGATAGACCCCAAGAGAATGCCTGGCGGAGTAGTATAACTCGGAGTACGAGGTCGATTCCACATGGGAGTTGTGTGAGCAAGACTGAAGGAAAGAGTTCCCCTCTAATTACTCAAAAGGATGAACAAATATTTCTAAAAAAATGAAAAATCTGATTGTTTTTGAAATTTGTTTTGAGTTCTCACTATTTGACAATACAAATACATAACTTTAAATGAAATTGTTTGTAAAATAAATGTGTGAAAAAGATCTCGGGGTTAATCGTTTCAACTGATATTGTGTCTTGGAATTCCAAAGGTGAGATGTGTTTTAACTCAAATCCTTCACTCGTCGTGAGTCTGGATTCGGGAGATTTAGCAATAAAACTCTTTGTTCTTTAAAAACTTCATTTTCTAGATTAGATCTGGTTGTTAAATTCAAAGATAATACCAATCGATCACGCAATGGCTTACACTAAGACTAGACTTAATGCAGAAGTCGTTGCCGAACATAATCATCTCCAGTTTTCAATAATTATAAACATAAAGTAAAATGATAAAAACTGAATTATTAACTTGAACCCCAAACTCCTCAAATTCTTTTTTTTCATCCCAGACCTTCAACCAATTTTCACCTCCACCCCAAGATTTAAAAATTTTAGTCTACTCATCTTCATTTATGGAAAATCTTTAAAATATTTAAATATAATAAATTCAAATTACAAATTTAAAATAGATAAAACTTACAAGCAACTTAGATACTATGAATATAAATAACCAATTTTAAAGAGAAGAAAGCAACAAATAAGTAAATACTTAAAAAAGCAACTAATAAGATAATAAAATGCAGATGAATCAGAGTATACAACCATAATGCAGTGGTAAACAAATAACAATAAGAGAATGAAACATCAACAGAAAAATGATAAAGCAAATTTAAAAACCCAGCCTTTAGACAAGAAATATAGCATTACCTTAAGCAATAAATCGTTCCGCATGGCTGAAAGAAACGTAATTGTGGTGGTTTTGGTAGCGATAAATTAAGCCAAAAAAATATAAGCCATAAATTAGCGATAAAACCGTCCGCCGTGGATATAGAAATCGTCCACTATGGTGGTAAAGATAAAGCAATAAAATTAATCCGGAATAGCAATATAAGTAAAATTAATAAAAACTTTATGAACTAAAACATACTGAAATGAACATAAGAGTGAGAGAGAAAGAGCTCTTCAAAAGTTAAAACTAACTTCAAACGCAAAAATCTATATAACTTTATTTTTCTCTTCTCCGAAATAATACAACTCAAAATTCTAGGAAACTTTCTTCTCCAAACTAACTCTCTTTTCTCTCGCAAAATTTATCTCTTAGACCTCCCTTCATCCTCCTTATATAGAAAAAAGAGAAGAAGAATCCAAGAGAAATATGGGGGAAGAGCACGGGTGAGGAAAATAACAAGTTTTGGCCACTATTGTTGACATTTGTGTGTGAACACTCTTTCGCATTGTCAAATAAAATGGCTCCCCCTTTGGTTGTCAAATAAAATGGCTATGCTCCCCTTTGAAATCAATTGTTAAAGATTTAAGCTGAATCCCCTCAATGGTCACTGATCAACCCTCCGAACCGGTCGTTTTTGTTGATTTTTCCTTTTTTAATGCTCTTTTTTTGCGTTTATTACAATCATAAACCACAAAAAAACACACACAAAATATAATCAAACAAACAAAATCTAACTAAATAAAGAAAATTAATGCTATCTAAGTCTAACAAAATATAATAAAGATCTATAATTACACTTTTATGGTGTAATCAATCACTCGCAACAAAAACTTGTACCTCAACCATATTTGACTTCGGATAAAATTTTTGATATTATTTTACACTTTTGGCCTGCTCAAACCTTATTTAAATTGTGTCAGGCCACTAAATCATTCTAAAATTTTCCCTTATTTAATTTTTATACCGATACTACCCTTTTTTTCTTCCTGAATCCTTTTTAAAATTGGTTTCTAAATTGTGCACTCCATCATGCTTCCATTGCCATTTGCTCCTTTAAACATATGAACAAGAAACCTTGAGCCAATGAAACCCATAGAAACCCCACGGCATAGTTGTCTTCCAAACTTTGATATGGTCTGCTGTGCAAGTGTCACCTGCGTCACCATCTACCTTCCACTAATACAATGGGTTTCTAAATTGTGCATTCCAGCATGTTTCCATTGCCATTTGCTCCTTTAAAAATACGAACAAGAAACCTTGAGCCAATGAAACCCAGAGAAAACATTGCGTAGTTGTCTTCCAAACTTTGATACGGTCTGTTGTGCAATTGTCCACTCGATCACCATACATTCTCCCGAATCCTCTCCTTATAAAATAGGGTTTTGACATGTTGCCCCTATAAAGTACTTTGAAAGGAGCAATATGCATCTAAAATATCAATTGGATCAGTTGTCCTTTGAATTGAATTAACTCAAGTGAAAACTACGTTTGTTTAAGGGGCATGTTGCAATGCTGCAATTGATCTTTTGATAACAAATTTTTCAATTTTAAAATTATTTTTTTTGGGAGAAATTACTACATGCGAGTTAAAACATTAAGGCCCCAAATCCAAATGAACCACTGTATTTTTAAATATTTTTTTCACCTCATGCATTGAGGGATGAAATTCTCACCTACTAAAATTAGCTCTAAAGAAAATGATTCAGCCCGAGTTAAACATGTCACCGTATTATCCACAAAAAGGTCACGTCGCCGATATCTCTTGTGATCACCACTAAGTATGACGAGCTTCTAACGTTGCCAGTGTTCTCCTCCTAGCATCTCAAGTCGCCAAACACATGTTACTTGGTGGTATGTCGCCAATCTCTTCTTATCGAGGTCGACATGATTGACTCCACCTCCACCATAGTCACCTACAAATGCGGCACCACCTCCACATGGCAGTCTCCACCCATTACGCCGATATCTTAGGCCACGGCTTACTTATGCGGTTGTTCGATGATTACGTCACGATCTTCTCACACGTTTGTGAAATCTACATTTATAAAAGGCCGATCAAAATTCTCCAGATGAGGTAACTACATTATTTGTTAGTGCTATATAATTTTTCTATTTTGCTTTGTCTAGTCAATTCATATTAATCTTCTCTCCATGACGGAGGGATTTTGAGTGGCCTCACCATGAGGCAAGGCCCAAACCCACAGCTCTGGCCCGAACCTCAGACACAGCGTACAATTTTTGGTTCAACAACTAATGTAAGAGTATTTTCACTAGTTTAATTTGTTCATTCTGAAATGCAATTTTTTATTCACAACTTATCGATTTTTAACAATCTTTATATGATTTTGATCACCACATTTACGAGATTTAAACTTTATTTCGTTTTTATAAAAAAAAATGATTGGAAGCCCCTTGGCTCAAAATTGCCAAAAAAAAAAATCACGTGTTCAAAACCGAATTTCCAACACATCCTCTGTCACGCTCCCGAAGCTTTGCAACATACCCAGCATAAGATCTCAACCCTTGATTTAACCCACGAGATCAATCTTCTCCATATAACTAACAACCTTCTCCATCTCTGCATTCTCCATATCCCCGCCGAGAACCACTTGCTCGACCACCGTCCTCAATTTTCTCAGCTTCGATCTCCACCCTCGAAAGCTCCTTATCACCTTGGTCAAACCCACACACAATCTTTCTCATCTCTTTCTCTGTCTCAATCTCAACTCAATCTCAATCTCAATCTGACTGTATCAACCATTTTTCACCTAGATCTGGCTATCAAATATAAGAAAACTTAATACTCAAATCATTATGTGCATTACACACACACACACACATATATATGCAGAGACACGGAATTTGACCAGAACTAAAAATTGCTCCAGCAAACCTAACTCAGAGAGGATACAATTTTCATTACACTAGTGCTATGTCACGGCTGCAATTAAAGCTGGCCCCATATGGACTTGTCTTAAGAATTCTTGGCATGAACTGATATGGTAAGTGCTCTTTTGTCTGTTGTTTGTGTTTGGTCGTTGCTCGTAGCTTTGTAAAGCTTAGGCTTGGAGTATGCTGTATTGGGTTGGAGCTGAGTCCTTGGGTTTTCTTTGTTTTGTAATTTCGAGCTCTTTGTAATCTTGTTCTCTGTTGGTGTCTTGCCAACAGGTCTTTTGTTTTCTGGTTTGTCCCTTTCCTTTGTGTTATAAAATTTTCTTTTGCCGATAAAAAAAAAAGGGATTTAAACTTGCGACCTTGGAAATAAGTCTCTCATGGTAAAACTTTCACTCAACCAATCTATTGGGGTGTATCCCAAGTTAGGTTTGACGGACTTAGATACAGATAAATTTGCCAAATGACTAAATCAATGGTATTAGTTTTAGCATTTTATAAGGTAATCCAACTTATCCCGTTATCCCAGATTAGAACTCCCACCTCCTCTGAGATTTTTTTAATTATATACCAGATATGAGAAATTACTAGTACCGATTGAACAAATAATCCCGAACACAAAACTGAAACTCAAAAATGGGATTATTCATCACTCAGGATAACTATTTTCTTTAACCGGATTGGCCAGCATATGAGTAAGCATGATAAGTATTTTCAGTTATCCAAGGTAAGCTCTTACCTTACTGATCCGTAATTCTAAGATTTTGATCTGTTAGTCATGACTCTATCGCTAGTGATGGTGCAACTTTTATTTAGTCCCACAAAACAAATGACTCCTATAGTATTCCGCTACATTTTGAGTCCAATATTATTTAATTTATTAAATAAATAAAAGTTCGCAATAAAAGGCAATTTATTAGTTATTACATTATTGATCTTTTGCTAACTACTGTTCATTGGGCTGTGGTTAAATAGCATAAAATGACAAAAAAAAAATAATTTTTCAATACATATTCACATTTTTCAATAAACTTTCACATTTTTTAATATATTTTTTATAATTTTCAAT
>CM018909.1:13350559-13355559 GCA_009663005.1 Actinidia chinensis | reverse complement strand
TGCTGAGATTTAATTAGAACGGCTACATCAAAAGTATTAAATGCAGCAACGATTCTATTCAAGTTTGAGCTTATAAATTTAATCATTGAAGTTGTTGGTAGATTATTGAATTGCCATAAAAATTCATCTACACTTGTATTCAATGCTTCAACCTTTGATCATTTATTTTGAGCTTGACTTGTCAAGAGCAAAGAGGGCAAAGATCACTCTAGATAGAAAACTCCATTATATTCATCTTTCATCTAGAGTTGGTGAGTTTTAATTACTTCAAGAATTATTCCCTTTTGAGAGGATCACCATAAGTAATTGTAAAGTTTTCAAGAGATGGATTATCTTGAAGAGTAGAAGTATTCTAGTGATTGTAAAGGTTGTCAAGCCCTCGCAAGTTTGAAGATAGTGAATTTTTAAGAAAAAACTTGGAGAGTAGACGTAAGCGAGATTCGTCAACTACTATAAATCGTTCACACTCTTTTATCTTCTCTCCTTTAAATTGCTTATATATTTACTTAGACTACGAATACATTGTTAATATATATTTAACATAAATTTTAATTAGTCACTAATCATAGCAAACCTATTTTACCCCTTCATAGTTTGCTTTCTAGCTAACAATGAATTTATCATGTTACGAGTTACGCATACATAGAAAAGTATGAGAAGAATTTGTTAAAATAATAAAAAAAATATTCAAGAATTTATGAAGAATATATTGAAATACTCAAAATAAATTCATTCTTGAATTTTTTACATCTTTTATTATTAATGTCATCATTATCGTCACCGTCACATTTTTTCACCGACAAGGGTTGTAGCGTCAGTATCATCAAATTATAAAATTAGTGGCTCGAATTATAAAAATCACATTCACGTAAGTATTTATTCCAGCATTTTCATATCTGCAAATAAAATGTCAAATGGTTGGACGAGGTTTCTTCTAACCAAGTCTTAGGCTTTGGAATGCAACAGTCCATTCCCTCCAATCATGATATTTTTTTCACAGAAACTTGCTAGTAGTATTAAACAGAGATATTAAAACCGGATCGAATCCGGACGGTTCAACGTTCAACCGAGAATCGGGCACTAAACCGATTTCGTACAACTATTTTATCGAAATGCAGCGAACCAGGATTGAAACCAGTTTGACCGCCGATTTTTTTATCTAACCAGAATGTAAGCGAACCGATGAACCGGTTGAACCGTCCGTTTTTTAAAACAGAAAAATTAAAGTTTTAATTTTTACAGTTTGAACCCAACTTTTGAATTAAATTTAATTTTTACAGTTTGACCCCCAAAATTTTGATTGAATTTTTAATTTTTTAATAGTTTTTTAACTATATTAATTTTTTTTACTATGAATGGGTTTAAAAAAAATATTTTTTTTATTTTATAATAACAATAGAATTTTATATTATTAATATAAATCCCGTTTGACAGTTTTGAACCGTGGTTGAACCAGTGAATCGTTGAATCGGTGCTTTGACCGGTTCAATGTCCGGTTCGATTTTAATAACTATGGTATTAAATAAGTGGTCCAGGCCCTCAGGGACTGAAGTAGACGTATGTTGTTAATCCAGCATGAACATAAATTCCTGATGTGAGCATATAACGTGGATCTCACCTGAACTTTAATGACACGATTAGAACCGATCATTTTAATCTACTGCTGGCTTTTATTCTCGTTTGGTATTTATGTAATAAGGTTAGTACGTAGTTTGTTTTGTAATTTTAATTGTTCTCATATATTTGTCCTGATTTTTGCCCTAAGAGACTGTTTTGCTAGAGGAATAACTTTTTCCCCCTTCATTCTCCCTCTATCCGGCGTTTGAATGGAGAAATGCCTTCCAGATAACTTTTTTTTCAGACAGAGGCGGATCATTTTTGGGTGGCCCTCACCCTCCCAAAAGTTATCTGCCAGGATAATTGTTCCGCATGCCTTATTTTAACAAAAAAAAAAGTAAATATATATTTTATTAAAAAAATATAGTGTAAAAAAAAAGTTATTTATTGAGAAGAGTTTAATTTTTTGGGTGGCCCTCACCCGCCCAAAAGGTTATCCGCCAGGATAATTGTTCCGCCCTGCACTTATTTCTACAAAAACAAAGTATATATATTTTATTAAAAAAATATAGTGTTAAAAAAAAAGTATTTATTGGAAAGAGTTAATTTTTTGGGTGGCCCTCAACCTCCCCAAAAGTAATATTTTTTTTTAAAAACAAGTATATATATATTTAATATCTAGATATTTTACATTTTGTTTCTATATATATATTTTCTTCCTTATCCACCACCCTTATCCACCCATTCTAAAAAGTATCCCAAAAAAGTTAAAAGTTATCTCCCTCCAAAATTTATTCCTCCTTTAAAACTTATCCCCCTGATGCTATCCGGCAGCCAAACGACCCCTAAAAAACCTAATCATACAGTTAATAAACTTAGCCCAAATAACTATAAAAATTTAAGCTATATTAATCAAAAACTATAAAATAAAATTCGCTCAAATGAAACCTTACTTATAAATAGTTTTCATTGGCTATACATTTCTACTGAGTTCTTTAGCTAATTATCGAATTTTATGCAACTTATAACTACAGTTAAGTCCTAGGTTTTAAGACTTCGTTTAGTGGATGAAGTATTTTTTCTAGGCTCTTGAGCAATGGAAATCTACAGTTCATCTAATTGACGTGTAGATAGAAGAAACTAAAGTGTTATTTTGGCCCTGTCTTTTAAGTTTAAGCAAAAATAAAAAAGAAGATAACACAGAAAAAGGAAATAACACTTTGCATTCTTTTATTTTTTTTATAAAAAAAATGACTTTGCACCTTTCATTTTCCATTGTGTCAAAACAATGCTTACTCTTTAGATAAAATGTCGATATGTACCTTCCGTACGCTTAAGAATAGTCTCTTTTTTTTTGCATAATACCCATAGGCACGAGTAATTACTAGTTTTTAATAAATAGAAAGCCCATCATGAGTTGGCGTGAGTGATAATCACCTGACCACGCCAACCCCTGATGGGTGAGTGATAATCACCTAACCACTAGGGGTCTCATGAAATATTTGGTATAGGGTTCGACTCTTATCTGCATGCTATCAAATTCTATGTTGGGACAATCCATACGGCACGGATTTTGCCTAGACCTTAAATGTGCTTCCCACTTGTGAACGGTGGGGTTGGTCTCTCAGATTAATCGATCCAATAAGTTAAATACCGAGTTAAAAAAATGCTATTGTTGATTTATTTATTTTTTAAAGCGTGCCATATATTTAGCATTAGGCACAAATATGGAAAGATATTTTATTAAATCCTATTGCATTAGGCATAATTATGGGAAGATATTTTATTAAATCCTATTGCATTAGGCATAATTATGGGAAGATATTTTATTAACAATGTTTAGAAAGGAAATTACGAAAGATGAAGCTGCATCATCATAGCACTGAGCCTCAAACTTGGGCATCAAGCTCGCAAGTACCATAGCCTCATACTCTTTTCTAAATTGATAGGAGATTATTTAGAATTTTAAGGAAAATTAAATTAAACTGAATAATAAATGATATTTTCACATAATTGACATCTCCCTATATATATAATATTTATAACTTTAAGAATGGGAGCAGATTGATTTAGAAACTTATAGTTATTATAGTAACGTTTCATATTTGTGAGGTCAACTCTACCCATATTGAAGTTTTTTATTTTTTTAAATAATGATGAAGACTTTCAAAATATTCAACTTAAAGTCTTTGTTAAAGAATTAGAATCTCTTCACCAGAAGTAGAAATTTCATTTTTACAACAGCTGCAAACAACAATGTGTTTAATGATCAACAAACACTAACAAATCAATTTAGTAACTAATGTATTGTTTTTGGAATTCACTTCTCCTTCCCCATTATGGGGCTGTGAGCCTCTCCATCTCCCACGATCCCATCAAAATGCCAACCATTTCCTACCCCAATTGACCACCGACAACCATCACTCCCTCATTGGCAACGGCTGTCGACCCTCTCCTCTCTTTCCTTCCAACCATCCCCACCGCCGGAGTCTATTTGCCACCACCAAATCACCGATCAACACCCTCCATCCTCTCCTCGTTTCCATCATATATAGATCTGTATAACGATATACATATATAGATATATATATACAAAATATTAATTATAATACAGTCGGGGTCCTTCCGGCCCTCATTACCAGATGGGCGCTAAAACCGACCACTAAAGCTAAGGTTTCTCCTTTTCTTAGGTGACTTACCCATACACGTTATTGAAACACAAAAACAAGCCGCTTCCACTTTCATCCGTGAGCCTCCGATAGTGTTGGCTAGTCGACCTGAAACTAGTGTCCCCCAACCCTCTTCGATCGTACAAAGGAGGGAACTCCATTCACCACCTCTCGAGTTTCGATCGTAGCCATTCCTGATGGAAAATTACGACAAACATTGAATTTCAAAAGGACAATTTTCATTAATAGCAATTGTATATAAACTAAAAACTGAATTTACAATTATAAACCAGAAAACATGAATGAAATACAAACAGAATTACTAGTCGAGTCCTGCAAACGCAGTCTCTTTAAGAAAGATTCACTGCCCTCTTATACCGAGGGTGTTATAGACTTCACCGGCATATTTCTCTAATGAAAAAATGGTTAGACTGTGTGATGGGAGGAGTTTATATTCAAAAGAATTTTTTTTAATTAACCTTTACAAGTGAGAGATTTACCATACTCAACTTCATTCCTACTAAAATTCTAACACTTCCGTGCTTTCATCTAGGCTCCAACTATCCAACACGGAGCTCTCATTGTCGTCTAACGGGTACCTTTCCTTCTCCCTCGCTGCAGACGATCCGGGTGAGGGGCCCACTTTCGACTCGGACCCAAAAGAATGGGCCTTTGGTAGAGCCTTATATATGTATTTGCCATTCACTATGGATGATCCTTTTGGGGCCCCAAAATCAAGCCCACTCAACTTTGAAATGGGCTTCCCAATGGATG
>CM018909.1:13340559-13343059 GCA_009663005.1 Actinidia chinensis | reverse complement strand
GTTCGTGCATTCGCTTTATTCGTGTCGTGCCGTGCGTAGGCCTTATTTGCTTAATCGTGGCCAGGTCGTGCCGGCTCCGCTTACTTAATCGTTGGCGTGGCATGCCGGGCCCGCTAATTTCGTCATGTGACTAGTGTGGGTCGTGCTGTGCCCGAATTTAATCGTGCCATGCAGTGCCGTGTCTGTTGTTTAATGGTTCTGTTAATCCCGCGGGCTTAAAATTGCGCCAACTAAAAAAACAAAAAATACATTTATAAGGAGTATAAATGAAGAAAAAAAATCGTCATTACACTCCATTGCGAATATAATGTTCTATTCATTAGAATTTAGAAGATCTCAAATTAAAATACACAAACCAACTATAAAAAAAAGAAATTGAAAAAAAACTTTATGAACTAAATAATGCAAAAGGAAGAATGGTTGAACAAGAGCAGTTGCGAGGGATTTTATGCCACCACCTCGTTATATTCAACACATAAAAAGAAGATGAAATGTGAAAAAAAATTAGCTTTCGAGAGAGTTATGCTCACCCCCGCGTTATAGTTAACAAGTAAAACGAAGGACTCACAACATTGTGTTTGGTAATCCTCGCTTTGTGGTTGGGTATGTAATAGAAATCGGCCAAGGACTAGCTATCCATGTCAGATGTAGGTTATTGACTGAGTAACCCTCTCAGCTATACATTGTCCCCGCATTATGGCTCCTGGATATAAATTACTCGTCACTATAATTCAAATTAAATTCGAAACTATTAACCTCTCATGTAACAGGATGCAAACTAAATAAGAAGCACAATGGTTATTATGCAATTATCAAGCAATTTCAATAATGTGGTGAGTAATAATACACATAAAAATCAAATTGAAATTCTTACAAATTACGTTAATATGTATATAAATGAAATTAAATCAAATAATCAAACTAAAAAAAATATGCCAAAGAGAGTAGAAGGGAAGCGATACAGTAATCTGTCACCCAAATATAGGGCCCGATACGTCCATAATTCTCACAAAGATACCAATCCAACTTGCGTAAAAACTTCACCATTTTGGAAGGGAATTGTGCTATGTTTCGGAACATTGCGTTCCAATCATAAATCGCTAGGGCATTATCAATTTCTGGGGTAACCTACAAGTAACACGTTCTACAAAAAAAATATCTTAACCAAATGGCATTACAACAAAATATATTTTCATTCACCTCCTTTTACCTACATAATATTTCCGAACACAGACAAACAGAATAGAAGATGGCTACTACAATATTCGTTTTCCTATTCACCTACTATCAGTTCCAAACAAAGAAACGCGAAAAATTATTAAACTAAGCAGAAGAAATCAAAAAAATTAGCCACAATAAAGCAGGTGTAAGGATTTCAAAGTGTAGATGGAAATCTAAATCAATTCAGATATGGAAAAAAAAACAATTTAACGATCCAATAATCTTCTTCAGAATGCTTTGTTAATTGAATGCTTTGAAAAAAGGGGAAGGGGCATTCAAAATAATATTATATAAGCATTTTTTCAAAAATCTTCCTTTTCTTTAATAATCGTATGAGCTTCTTGGCCTCAGGACACTCAAAGACAAGCAACATGGGCAACAATTTCCAAGTACAGAGTCAAAATGTTGTTAGCCAACGCCTAAAAAGTCCAATTTTCGTCAAATCAGGTCTATTGTCCCAAAATTTTTGTTGTCTGGATATATATACAATATAACATATATATAGATAGTAGATAGATATAGATCCGTCATCGCAATTTGAGGGTTACAAAACAAGGGGGAAGAATGGCCCTAGAAGCGAAGAAGATTTGAAATAAAAGAAGAGAAAGAGAGAGGAGAGCGTACGTTCGCGGCTGACTTGGCGAAAGGTCTTTACTCAGCCACTAAAGCATCGAGAGGAACCTTCGGAATCAGAAAACGAAATTGACGATGTTCGCGGAGCTCTGGATCTTCGATTAGGGTTTGTGAGGGTTATGAATATGGTTGGTATGATGATATTAGAGAGGGACGAGGGGTATGAAAAATGAGAGCACGACGACGAGGGAAGAGCAGATCGCGACTTGAGGAATTGGGATTGAGAGGGAATTTGATTTGGGAAAATGTTAGTGCAAAGTAACACGAATGAAGAGAATTCCTGTAAAAAGTGACACATAGTAGTTTCTTCTTCAAAACCTACGTGGTTTTGAACTTTATGACTCAATGACACTACGTCGTTTTGGAATCAGGCATAACCCAAGGAATTAAATTTTTATACTGAATAATCTTACTTTTTTGAGTTTTTTTCGGTGATCAGAACTGTCATCTTTTATATTATTATGGATTTAATCATTTATTACCGAAAAGAAATTTACACATAGGTTAAGACATATAAGCAAAACACAACAAAGGAGCATTCAAATTACAAATTTGTCACAAATCACGAAGCATTCTTAAATCAACGCGACTATAAGAGCAGGTTTTTCGAATCAGAACGTCCAATATTTAAGTAAGAGTGAGGAAT
>CM018909.1:13305559-13308059 GCA_009663005.1 Actinidia chinensis | reverse complement strand
CGTCTTTATTTGTTAAAAATCCCAGGAGAGGTCAGTAAAATTTATCCAAATAAAATGACAATGAGAAAGTAGTCATTTTTGAAATGCATGATATTGTCTAAATGTACGAGTCCCCTTTGAAATATTGAAATGAGTCTCATTTATAGTAATAGACTTCAATCATTTGAAACAATAACCTTTGGCCTGTATCCGTTACCTCAATCTTAATTATATATATAGATATATATATATAGATATATATTTAGATATATAATATTATTTACTTATTATGAGTATTTAACCTTAACCTCTAATTATTTCATATTTCAAGTATTAGATTTTCGAAGTTAATTTCCATGAAGTTTTTCCTCCTCCTTTTTAGTGTTGTAGTATGTTTCATTTTTAAGATTCAATGTTTATGTAAATTTTTATGCAAAGCGATTGGTCTTTTTTAGGGTGATGTTTGCAATTATTGTGAAAATAAACTTTTTGCTTTTGCTAGAGAAATTCTAGATTATGGCTATTAAGTAGAAGCTGCTAAAATATTTGCAATTGCTATGAATTTATGAATTTAAGCAATTTCGTTGTGTTTACTGAAAAAACTGTAAAATATCGTTTTCTTGTAAATTTGTCTATAATACCTGTACTCTTAGTTTAATAAAAAAAATTAAATACTTTTTACTTTTTACAATTAAAAATGTGTTACAAAGAAAACAAATAAAAACTAAAAGGTGGTTCGCGGTTTATTGACGATCAGAGAGGTGGCGGATAAAGTGAAGATGGCGGACAGTTTTGAGACAACCGGTCTAAATGCGGTGTGGGTCTTCAGTAGATGGGGAGAGAGAGAGAAGAATGGTCTAAATAATAAAGTGAGCCAAATTAGTTGACTATTTATAAGGTTATATTTTTAATTAAGTTAAATAACGTGGGGTATTTCATCATTCTACATGTATAATTGGCTAATATGTAAAAGTAGAAGCTGAAAAGCTTGGATTGAGTAGTTATAAAAAATAGTTATTTTTACTTTCCAAAAGCTAAAAAAATATTTTTTTGCTTAAAAAAATAATCACAAATACTCTAAAAATATTTATGATAGTTAAATTTGAGAAACTGCTCAAATAAGCAATTACGAACACCACTAATGAAGTTCTTTTTCTTGGTAAAAAGAGAAAGAGATCGTAAATTAAGAATTAGGTAGACATGTATATGATGCATTTATCCAATTCCTATTGGTATGAGTTTGGTAGCTTCTAAATATCGTTGAATACTGAGTACGGATACGGATACAGGTACGGAGATTGACGTTTAAATTCAAAAATCAGGAAAAAGGTTCCCAAATAGTGATGAGAAGGCCAAATTACATTTTCTACCTTGTTTGAGAACACATATATACTCATGTGGGGCTAATTATTATTATTATTATTATTATTATTATTACTACCTAAGGATTTTTTGAGAGGAAGTATGTGAGAGTTTCATTCACTATTATATTTAAATTAATAAAAATTAAATTAAATCTTATTTTCAATAAAAATATATATTAATAGCGTCTTGATTTGTTTGACTTTCATATTAGAACTAATATAAAAATAAATTATCAATTAAAATAAAAATTATTTAATTTAATAATATCTTAATGTCATTGGTCCAATTGAAGAGCATCCCCGTATATATCATACAATAGTTATTGATTTTTTTTATAATTTTATTTTTTTAAAAAAAATACTATTAATATCTCATTAAAATTAGTTATTTTAAACATAATATTATGATATTAACTACCAAACTTGGGAGATCTCATAAGCTTAATTTCACAAACACCCCTTAAACTATCATTTTTTATTACTTTCACTCTATTATCTACAAAATGAATTATATTGACCCATTTAACTATTTAATCGTATCACTTACACCCCTTTCATTATTAATCTATTTGAAATAGTAATGAAAATCAATCACATATTGACCATGCGTTTAAATTAAATGCATTAATGTCTAAAATGCCATTATTTTTTTAATAAAAAATAAGTCAATACTCCAAATACAAACTTATTCAGCCATTATGAGAACAAACTTAACCCTTGTTAATAAACCTTTAATAAAGCGTTGAAAAAATAAGAATATTAGATATAAAGACATTTAATTTAAGTACATGGACAACACGCGATAGATTTTTATCGCTATTTTACACACATTAGTAATAAAAAGGGGTGAAAGCGATAAAAGATGATAATTTTGGGGTGCTTGTAGAATTAAGCCAAATACTTATTAAAAAAGTCTGAAGAGCCATGGGGATAATGCCAATTAAGAACTTCAAGATCAGATCACCAGTATGGGAATTCAATCTCATGAGAGAGAGAAGGATTCATTCAAAAAATCTTACTTTTGTTACATTTAACTACAAACCCAGCATATCCAAAGTTTATTCACAGCAACTTTTACTTTTTTTTTATTTTAAAAGTTGGTATTTAATACTGAGCTTCTGTTTATGTGTTACAAGCAACTTTATTATAAAAAATTT
>CM018909.1:13260559-13268059 GCA_009663005.1 Actinidia chinensis | reverse complement strand
CAAATGGCTTGTTAGGATTAAATTAGTTATACAACTTAATAAAACATTCGTTGAAATTCAACTAACCTGAACATCGACAATAACTTTTTTTCATCGTATCCAAAAAACTAAAAAATAAGGCGGGATCAAATTCTGATACAATTAACTATGTTCCTTAATTTCAATGAAGTTTCACGGTTTCACATAATAAACATACCTGAAATGAATGAATACTATGTGAACACTTTGTACTACCCCACATGCTTTGCAGCCCAAGCATAAAAATTGAGCAATGGTTTTCTAGGCAGAATCTGATGACAGAAGCATATAGAGAGTATGAATTTAGGTCTTTTCTAACCTTCCATGTTTACTTGATCATGGAGCTCTGTCAGTTATTATAAAGATAACATATATGGCGTAATAACTAATAAAGTAGCAATTTCTAAACTCCCTCCAGTTGAACTTGTCACCAATCTAATAAAAGGTACCTAATCGTCTAGAATTATTCAACAAACATTACTTCAATATTTCAAGCTTTATCTGCTTGAAGTCCAAAGTTACTTAAAAAAATAACAATAGCAGGAATATTCATTTTCCCAATTATAACTATGCGATAGCATAAATAAAACATACCTCCAAAGGTATTCATCAAGGTAGCCAAATCTCCTTGAACGAGTTCGGTCTCCCGCCTATAAGAAAATGTTAGAAATTGTATATAAAGATTTATTTTTACAAGTAACTGTAATTGTATTAAAAAAAAACAATGGATGAAAACATTTTCTACTCATTCAGATCCCTTTTTGAGTCCATAAAAAGCACGTATTCCAAATCAGCTCCACTATAAGATAACATTTGGACGGTTTCGTAGACAGTGAAGCACGATTAAGGATTCAATGACTCTACCCCGGCACTAAACGTGGATTCTGAAGCCGACTGAGGTGATGGGAATTGAAAAATGTCACATGCCATCTTCGATAATATGCGTATGGATACTGTAGATTATTATTTTCCACCACCTCTAATGCCATCAAAATGTGAACTTAGAGACCTTCATTACATATGTTAACCACTTCTTCAACAAGTAAAATTCCAAGTCAGACTTCATAGGTTTAATGGTATTCGGCTTTTCTACCCAAAAGATTCAAAGTTTAGATCTTCCAGTGACAATAATTTTCATTGAATTATACTAGTAAAGAACATGTTTCTCGGGTTTTGAGACCTGCGAAATTCCTTCACTATTAACTGAAGTATGCAGCAGAAGAAACGCATACTCTAGTAAAGCTCGTTATAAAGCCTCGCCGCACAGAAATGGCAATGTTTTTGATTAGCTTTCAACTTGCCGAATGGTTAGTATCTCAGGGAAAACAAAACTCATATGACCATATTTGCACTTGGATCCAACTACTGCTCCTCCATAGCCATCAACAAATTGAAATAAAAAAACTATTTGTAAAAATTTTTTCTTCATCTTAAAGCACCATTGCTCGATGTAAAGTTCTGTTCTTCATCCACTGAACTTAGTATCCAAAATCTCTTTAATTTCTCCAAACCTCAAGTAAGAAACAAATTAGAATTGTGTATGCACTTCCAGAATATTAATATTGTTAACTTCATTGAAAATTGACAAAACTTGACACACATTTTCCCACTTTTCGCCCAATCTTCAAGACATACTAGGCCAAACCTAAAACCAAAGCCCAAATCCTTCTTGGTATCTAGAATGAAGCTTTTTTAAATTCCAAAGCAGTAGACAAATCATATAGGTTGAATCCCAACGGTCTAAATTTGTTGGACAATCTAATATCAATATCTTTGAAGGTAATTCCACTGCCTTGCGTGTAGCCACACTAAATTGTTCAGGCGTTTGCTTCTGATGAAGCTACGCAGATCACGGTGACACCCGGCCCTCCCCGTTTTTTTAGTGCCACTTTTACGAAACCAATTGTAATTCATATTTTTAAGTCCCGCAAAACTGTGTTGAGAACAGCCCGATCTTCTCTGCCATCAAAGTTGACTATGTCCGCGCCACAACAACAGAACATGAAAGATTTTTCCATCCAAAGGTAACTTCTTTTTCAAAGCAAACGTATCTTTCAATATCCTTCAAACAAGGATGTCATTTCCCTTGTTTTTCCCTGCTTTTTATAACTTGATTATCAACAATCCCGTGCATAGTCGCACACTTTATCTTTCAACTACCACCAATCAATTGATAACATTTGTGAAGAGCTCCCATTCAGCAAGATAATACACACCCCTTTTTTTTCGATACCGGATTCCTTTTTTTTTTTTTTTTTTCGGCTTTTTTCTTTGTTTTTTGGTACATTTTTGGCAAAAATTGTAGGACACGCTTTGTCGCTGTTCCTAGGCTTTATGCAGAACGAAATTTCTTTCTTGCAGGAGCCTCCCCTTTCTCTTTTTTTCCCCCCTTTTCTTTTTTTTTTTTACGGGCCCCAGTTTTACCCCCCCTTTTCCTTCTTTAGGGCCCCTCCGCTTTCTTTTCCCCTCTTAATTTTTTAGTGGAAAACCATATATGAATCTTTTGCCCAGACTTCCAGACAAATCTGGGAGTTTCCTTTTTTTTCCCTCCCCCTTTCCTGTTTTCCTCCTAGTAGAAGTACCATTCGCCTTTGACGTGGGTAAGTAGCCGGGTTTTTTCCTCCCATTTTACTTTCCTAGTTATCTTCAATCTTTGTCTTTTATGATAATCTCATAGGTTGTGGGACACAATCATTTTTTATGCAGTGGTTGATTTGACTACTTTCTGATTTGTCACACACGCCTTTTTTGGAGCGTATAAGTACGAGAGGGGACACGACCAAGCAGTGAGTGTGTTTCTGTGCAACCTACTCGCATTAAGGGATTGACATTAACTTAAAAAGAGGAGACCTCGGTAACCCTTAGTCCAGGCCCCGGAGGCCCATACGGACACAGATCTAGTTTGAATTGTAATATGATGTGTGATTATCTCTTGTAGGGTTATAATAAAATATTTAATTTATGTGGGAGAACGTAGGCTATTTTAGCCGAAGCCACGTTAAATTTGTGTGTATTGTGCGTCATGGACCTCTTAATTATGTGTTGGGGTAATTTTACAAACAATAATGTGGTTGGAGGGAGGGAAGTTTAGTTTTGGACGTATGGCAGAGTAAATTATTTCTGGTATATGTATAGAAATATTTGCCTCTATGACAGCCACTCGAATAAAAATTGGCAGGCTATGCCAGGCTAGCTATGTGTACTTGCTGTGTGTCATTCTACGTTTCTAGATGAGTAGAGAAAGTTTGAGGTACTACCTCATTTATAGAACGCTAAAACTCACTTTTTTTCTGTCATCTACATTTAAACGTAAAAAAAACAGGAAAAAATATGGAAGAGACCTTGGCAGACATAGTTGTTTTCCATGATGCAAGCCATTAAAAGGCATGGTATGATGCGAGTGGTGTTTAGAGATATGAGTCTGGAAGGATATTAAGATTCATGAGTACGAATAATGGGTAGATTCACAATTCTATCTCACGAGGTTATGTAATAAGTATTATTTACTCCATATTGAAACTGCTTAAAAACATCTCCAAAACACTAACGGGATGGATAGAGAAATGAGACCACTTAAAAAGGGATATGTGTGATGGGATACCATATCTGATGAAAGCGATAAACCCACTTGCATTTATTCAGCAACAAAGGACATAAAACATCAGTGTGCTTGGGTGGAAATTGCAGAAAATGTATCCAACTTCCGCAATCAGAATTACCTTAAAATCAATTTGCAAGCAGAGAAAGTCACAAGTACCTCTATGAAATCATAATAGCTTCCAGAAGCCTCCCTTGAGTATACCTAAAGAAAACATAACGAAGAAAAAAAAAAGAAAAGGGAAAGAAGAAAAGGAAAGGGCGAAAAGGTAAAGGAGGATAAATTATAGAAAGGGAAAGAATGATTAATCATAGCAACCAATAGTATTAATAATGGGAGAAGAATAATTAGTTTTGCCATTACTTATTAAGATGTTTTTATCATAAAAGTAGTCTACTATCTTCCACACACTATTTATCTCTCAACATGAAGTTGATACTGCTCTGCTGTCTATTGGCTCACACTGTTACTCCACCCTTCGAGCTTCACCAAATTCAAGCCAATCCCTCATTACGGTCAACCCGGTTCCTTGAAAAGTTTTTTTTAAAAACTATGCGAAAAACATAGAACATTCCTCGACAATGGCATATTCTTGGACGGGGTGAACCACTTTCAGGCATTTTATTTTTCCCTCGGAAGAGCAACACCAATCACTCATAGTCTGGATGGGCACCCACATTATCACTAACTTGCCAGTTTTGCCACTAACCCAGACCACAAATGCAACTGGGTTCATAAAGGATCTGTCTCTGGTGAATCTGGGAAGTAGCCAAAATGCGTCAAGGAGAACACCAGATGGGCGAACCCACACATTGATGTGGGTTGTTTGACGCAACCAAGGGAACGAGCTGATTGTGATTGGAGTATGGGTGGTTAACTTGTCCCTGGATGCAAAAGGGGCCCCACCGATGTTGACCGGCAGGCTGGGTGCGCTTGAGTAAGGAGTGGGATTGCCCCAGAGAAACTGCGGCCAGACAGAGTTTCCAATCCCTGACGAATTAGAATGGGATTCATCAAAAGAACGACATGGGTCCCGGACTTGCCACTTAGTTTCTGCCTCAGGAAAGGTATTACAATGCTGATAAACACCACCCTTGGTGTTGATTTGCACATGTTCCCAATTACCTGCTCGCAGGCCTAATTGTTCCCTATCCTTAACAATTGGCGCAATCCTTGCGGGTTTGGAACATGGGATTGTAGTAATAGACGCTACACACAGGCTTATAGTTGGTTTCACCGGGAGGAATTTCCCAAGCATGGTGAACACGATGACACAAAACCTTGCGTTAAGGTTGTGTCCACTGGCCGCCTAAAACGCAGACAAGTTACTGTTATCAATAATGGTGTACTGGTGTAGCTCACGTAGAAAATGTCATTTACAAACGAAAGCAAGAAGGACCATCATTTCAATAAGCAACGCAACACTGTTCCCCACAAATAAATGAAAGTATTAGTGTTGGGATAAAAACAACATGTGCGTATTTGTCACACCCTAATAGGATCGGGTGAATGACAACACGGGCACACAAACAAGCACAAGTAAGAACATTCAAATGACAATAACAACTATATTAAAGAATTTTTTTTTGATAAACGATGGACTTCCAACACATGCAGTAAATGGAGATTACTATGGATATGAATGGAGTTTCAGGATGACACAACGACAGTCGCAAGCAATACTAGCTCCTAAACGGCCACGTTGACACCTCACATCTTCGCACGAAGTATGATCATATGGCAATTCCACATGTGAAAAAGATGAATAGAAACAAAACAGTGAGTGCTGGATGCACAACATTCATGACTCTCCCACCGCCACCAAGTGGACTTCTCAATTGTATGTAAGTAACTTCTTTTCTGGTATTAGTGTCCTAACCACCAGGTGCAAATTTTAACTCCTCCATACATCTACTACCAAATGCCTTTTTCATATTGCTATTGTATGAAATCCTGTGGGGAAGTGAAATGGCATAATACAGCCTTTGAGTGTAATGCACCCATGTACACGTTCCAAGCTCCTTCTGTTGGTTCTCCATCTGGGATGATCTTGATTAGCTACTCACGCTTCTTTACAATTTCTAGATTGACGCCAAACTTCTGATGTTTTCTTAGTACCTTTGCAAACTTTCCTACACGTTTGTTTATTTGAATATGGACTTACCCTACACCTCAACACTTTTCGATTCGTCCACGACAATTAGTACACCTCAATGAGTTCACATTTGTATCTGTGATAATCCTACCACACAAACGTCATCCATTTTCATAACCTTTAGACCATTGGTCATTGCCAGTTTCTCAGGATACGATATGCTTACGGCCCTTACAGTATTTATAGTATTAATCTCAACACACATCCTAACAAATAATACATCTAAGTGTAATGTGTGTATACGAGTGTGTCATGGAAAAATATATCCGCATCCTATAGCTTGTCGTAACATATATCTGAAAACAAGTGAATATCAACGACAATTAGATGTAAAGCATGTAGACGAAAGGGTAATAGAAGAACCAAATTCTACCACCCCACACAAGACGTAAGGAAAGAGTTACATATAAACATCATGTGGGTGGTCGCCACACATTCATCAGGTGTGAAACAAGCTCATCATCAACCGTTCGCGCTTATGGCTTTGAACAGTGTTCACTTGAGAAAACTGTGTACATACAACTCTGACTTACAACACACAAACATATGGAAAGAAACGCAACAAATATGCGCGAGAAGGACAAGAATCACCCACACGAAAATTTCTTAAATCTCTTCACTCACACTCCACCTCAACGTACGACAGTGGGATTTAGATTAGAACTATGGGAGAGAGATTCTATAAATCATAAAAGCAAGTAAAAACGAAATTAACCTGTCACCGGAGGTGGACAGTTGCAGAGGCACTTGCGTCCAAACAACGGATATGACACGCAACAGAACAGTCACGTTATTTTACGTTCTAACTAAGCCCCACTTTACCCCCGGCCGTGAATATAAATTCAATTTGCGCCCCCGGTTGGGCCACGCTTGTTCCCCGGAACTTTGAGTGGGGACACACTCACCTCTGGGCTATGCCAAAACGGAAGGTAGCAGCTTTAACACCCCCCACCGTATTATGTAAACATTGACCTTCCTTGTTAAAACCGATTCAGACTTAGCATGTACGTCCAAGGTTACATCCACTTTCTACACGTCACAATCCACTTTCTCAATAGAACCCCTTGGACACTGAGTATCCGATTAATCTTATTACATCTTTAGTAAGTAACCTTCTTTTCCTTTCCTTTTCCCTTTTTTCTCTTTTTTTTCTAAGTAACAACACACCAAAAAATAAGATCTATCAAAACGAGACGGTAATTAACTATCAACTTGAAAGTTCAATGCAAGAATTCCATCGGAGAGCAATCTAGATTACCAAGAGGAGAGCAAAAAAGAGGCAAGCGGACAGGAAACGTGGGTGAAAAACAAAAAATACAGAAAAGACGAGAAATATATAGTGGCAGCTCCACAAAAAAAACAAAATCAAATTTCTCATAATTAATCCAAGAGCTCCGATCAAGTACTCTTAAGTTGCTGAATAACTACACATCAAAACTAAAACATCGAAAGAAAAATATGACAAAATTCGCAAAAATAAACATAATTAATACCTGAGATGGTTATTGCGATGATCAGACGGTGGTATTACGAGGATCGAACGAATAGGACGATTGTTAGATGGTGGTTGGTAGTACGATAGTCGGACGGTGAGGTTGTGAGGAGTTGGGCTATGGATATGTTGTAGAGGCTCTTGAACGATGGATAGACTAAGGGACGGTAGAAAGGGGGGGGGGTAAGACGGATAGCCTTACGATGGTAGGACGTCGGACGGTGAGGAGGATGGCCT
>CM018909.1:13198059-13200559 GCA_009663005.1 Actinidia chinensis | reverse complement strand
TTTTTATTATTTCCTTTCGTCTTTCTTCTAAAAATTAAAAAATTAAAAAAAACATTTTCACATTTTTTATTTTATTTCTTTTCAAAATCAAACAAAATAAAAAATAACACATTTTCCTTAGAATCTTCCTTTCACTTATTTTCTCTTTCTTTCTTTTTCTTTCCACAGCTCCAAACATAGCCTAAATGCATGGAACCCGACATGTAAACTCACTAAGATTATGTTTGGATTAGAAATTGGTGAGGAATAAAGAAAATTAAGAAAAAAATTGGAGAATCTAACTATGTCAAATAGTTGGATCCTCTAACTTTTTAATTTTTTTTTTCTCTCACTAAATCCTTAATCCAAATACACTAGGTTTAACCCAGTCAAGTTGGACTGGGCTAAAATCAACTTGAGTAACTGTGTTGAAATAGAGTTTTAAATTTGATGATTACAATTGTAAAAACTAAACTTCTATTGAAAATCATTGTTAAAATGAAAATAATAGAGTGATCTCAAAAATGGTTTTGAATATATTTAAAAAGAAGTTTGAAACTTTCCACAAATCCAAATTGATGTTATTGATTATACAAAATTGATAGAAGTGTTAATTCAACACTTAAACAAAACTTGGTCACCCAAAAAAATAAAATTGTGAACTTAAACGAACAAACAATCTTACTATCAAAACAGAGATTGCTCTCTAAAATTTTAGAAGAAAGATGACCGAAGTTAAACTTCAGTGAACCAAAGTTTAAAGTTCGCATGACCGAAATTCCTCAGCCGAAGTCAAGGTACTCAGCCGAATGCCAAAGAATAAATAAGTAGGTGCGCTCTCTGGAAAAATAATTCAAGGACGACTGAACTCTAACTTCGGTCGACCGAAGTTTGAAGGCACACGACCAAAGTTAAACTTCAGTGAACCAAAGTTTAAAGTTCGCATGACCGAAATTCCTCAGCCAAAGTCAAGGTACTCAGCCGAATGCCAAAGAATAAATAAGTAGGTGCGCTCTCTGGAAAAATAATTCAAGGACGACTGAACTCTAACTTCGGTCGACCGAAGTTTGAAGGCACACGACCAAAGTTAAACTTCAGTGAACCAAAGTTTAAAGTTCGCATGACCGAAATTCCTCAGCCAAAGTCAAGGTACTCAGCCGAATGCCAAAGAATAAATAAGTAAGTGCGCTCTCTGGAAAAATAATTCAAGGACGACCGAACTCTAACTTCGGTCAACCGAAGTTTGAAGGCACACAATCGAAGTTCTGGTACATCCGATTTTAAGGAAGCATGGCTGAAGCCAAGGCTAGAACAGAGCATCAAATAGAATAGCTTAGCAGCCCACAAATCAGAAGTAATACGACTGAACTGTTAATTCGGTCAACCGAAGTCCAAGTTGGGGATGACCGAAATTCATAAATGCAAAACAGAGCAACAAAGCAAGCCACTAAAAATTCAAGCCAATCACGACCGAACTTAAACTACGATCGAGCGAAGTTCACGACCTAAGTTTTGAATTTCAAACTGTCACATTCAAATCAGAGATTTAACGGCTGAGATTAAATCAGAACGGGACAAAACAGTGCATTTAATGTTACGTCTTTATTCAAATTCAGGCCTTTAAAATCAACTCTTGGAGTTGTTGAGACATCATTGAAGTGTTCTAAATTTGTCTTCTTCATAGCATTCAATACTTCAATCCTTGTTGAGCATTCATTGTAAGTTTTTGATTGAGATCAAAAATAAAAATAGAAATTTGTATCACTCTAGAAGAGAAAAGCTTTCATTGTATTCATCTTTTGATCTAGAGTGGGTGAGTTTCATACACTTCATTTATTATAAATTATTGAAAGAATCACATTGTGTGACTGAAAGAGATCCAAGAGTAGAAGACTCTTGAAGGCTAGAGGTGCTCTTGTATGTAAAGGTTTGGCAAGCATACGAAAGCTTGTTGAAGATAGTAATATTCTTAAGAGATCTTGGAGAAGTGGAAGTAGGCACGGTTTGGCCGAACAACTATAAAATAGTTTGCAATCTCTTCTCTTTACTCTCTATTGCTTTATTACTTATCTATAAACTTGATTGAATAGAATTACATATTAGATTTATTGACAAAATTTTAATTAGTCATTAAGTAAAGCAAACTTATTTTATCCCCTCATAATTTGCTTTCTAGCTGACACAAAGGTTAAACCAGCCCACTTTGTAGTTCTAGAATCATAGAGGTCAAAGATACATTGACGTGGTCCTCTCTTTATATAAAAATGATGTGAGAAACAATGCTTTATACAGTTTTATGTATGGTTTTTCTGTTTTCTTTGCTATGCTTTTAGTTGAGTTATTTGTTCTTGCTCTTTTTATTTATTATAAATTCAAAAAAAAAAACTTTTTATTGCAAATAGCACACCAACTTGCCAAAATAGATCAATTTTCTTTTCAATCCATTAGAAATTAAGATACAAAAATGTCGAGCGACAATAAGTTAGATTGATTTTTTTGATGGATTCGACTCTATTAATTA
>CM018909.1:13108059-13113059 GCA_009663005.1 Actinidia chinensis | reverse complement strand
ATTAATCCTTTTTTTGTGATTATATGTTTCAAGTGACAATCTAAAACTCAATTAAAAGAAACACCCATATATGAGATTGGGGGGGTGGTTCCCTAAATTTGGGCACATTCCGGATCCACTTATGAAATACGAATCATTCATTTAGTAGATCTCGCTAATAGATCATGTAGTTATAAATGTTTGATCAACTTAATTTTTTATAAAGATGATTTTCTTAACTAATATTACAAATTTAATAGTTTCGATCACGTTATTGAACTCTCGAGTGGGGCATGCCACTTGGGATAGTATGCTATTATGCTATGAACTACACACACTCGGCCAAATATACCGGTATATATTATTATTGCTCGTACCTATAGATATTATGCTCCTCATCCCTCGCTCAAAAAAAAATCATCTATTAAACGCTAATAGTTAAAGTTTAATGTGAAAAAACAAATAAGTATAAGATATAAACGTTAGATTTACGAAAAAAAATACATTGTCATTTCATATTACGAAAAGAAACAAACATTACTATAAAAGAGAGAACAAATTATAAAGTTCATACTGTTACAAAAGTGTTTGCTATTTTTGGAGACAATGAAGTGGGAAAGAAAATAGTGTTTTGTTGTAATTTATTTTTTGTGAGTCCCATAAAAAAAATATTTTAATAATAAAAAAAATGCCCACCTTTAGAGTTTTTTTGGTCATTAGATCACAATCAATGTGAGTCTCACACCTTTGAGAATAATGAAATGATATTTTGGGGAGAAAAAAAAATAGTCTCATATGAAATCTCAATCATTAAATTAACTCAAATGGATGCCAACTGTAGATAGTGAAACATAATTTAGTAGATTTAAAAATATTTGTGTCTTATATATATATATATGTGTGTGTGTATATATATATAACAAAAAATTATGTTTTTTTACAAAACGTAATAGTTATATATATACTAGTAATTGCCTGTGCCCAAGAGTATTATTACGTAAAAAAAATTAGGCGTACTCGTTAAAGTTTTACAATCTAAAAAACAGATAAGATATAAACTTGAAATGAAAATACATTGCATGCATATGCAAAGAGATGCATTGCTACGAAATGGAGAACAAATTAGAGACTATGATGATTTTGAAAAAAAAAATGCTAGTTTGGGAGAAATGTGAAAAAAAAGAGGTATCTTAGTTTTTGGGGTGTGGATCCTACTAAAAAATAATTCAATGGGTAAAAAATATGTTCAGATTTAAAAATTTTTGGTTTATTAGATAAGAATTTATGTAAGTCTCACATCTTTGAGAAGAAGAAAAAAAATCTTAACAGTTGAATTAACTCAAATGGATTTCAACCGTAGATAGTAGGAAATAGTTTTAACATTCAAAATGAGTTGTGTTTTATAATATAGAATAGTAATTGACCGTGCCTACAGGTACTACGTAAAAAAAATATCATTTCTTAGGCGTACTCGTTAGAGTTTTACAATCTAAAAAACAGATAAAAATATAAATGTCAGATAAAAGATACATTGCATGCATATACGAAGAGATACATGCTTAAAAACTACAATGATTGTGAAAATATTTTGCTAATTTGGGGAGAAATAAGGGGAAAAAAAAGAGATGTTTTAATTCTTTTGGGTGTGGATTCCATTAAAAAATGATGTATGGTAAAAAATATGCCTAGATTTAGAGATTTTTTAATGGATAAGAATATATGTAGGTCCCACACTTTCGAGAAAAAGGAAGTGATAGATTTTGTGAGAAAAAATAATTTCAGGTAAAATCTCAACTGTTAAATTAATTTAAATGAATTTCAACTATAATCATGATTCAATTATATTATATTTATAATATAAATATAATCATGATTCAAAAAATGATCATTGCCTTCTTTGGGTATTCTATTAACCTCTTAGCATAGAAGGCGGCCCAACGTTTTTGGGCCGTAAACTGTTAAAAACATAACATGAGATCAAGGTCTTTTAACATTGAAATATTGATAAAATCAAGTGACAATTACGTTAAAAAACTTTAGAGTGTGACCATGTAAAAAAAATACACTTATAATTTTAATTGTAATAAATAAAATTTTATAATTTTAATTTGACAAGAATTTAAATTATTCGTTAGTTTTCATTCACTTAGGATTAGCGGAAACAACTAGATCCAACCCAAAATACACTAAAACCACCTCATATAGGATTTTTTCAATTTTAAAACACTAATCAAACAATTCACATTCCAAAGTGGCATAGAAATTTGGCATCTTTTTAAATAAATTCAAAACTCAAATTTGTCTTCTTCTTAGTTGGTCGATTAGGCTCATACAAAATATTTTATTGGAATTTTGGGCAGAAACCGATTGATTCCGTTAGCCCTAGGTAAATGAAGATTAAGAAATTATTTAAATTATTACCGAATTAAAACTATAGAGTTTGATTTCTTACAATTACAATTATAAAAACTATTTTTTTCTCTTGATCAAATTCTAGGGTTTTTACATAATTCTCCCTAAAATCAATTACTTCCTTTTAAAACGTTTAAAATTTTTATTTTCCTTCTTTCAAAGTATAACAATAATAAGTGAATCTTTATAGGGTGATAATTTTTTGCACCACTTGATATTTTTTTAGTCGCCTTTAATGAATTTTTTTCACCCTTTAATTAAAATTTATAATTTTCTAGTTCTAAGAATTCCACTAATAAAAAATTTAGCTAATTTACTAAGTAAAAATATATTTTTTTAGTGAACTTTTTTATAAATTAGATAAAAAATTTACGTTTTTCAACTTCAATTATGATCAAACAATTAAGAATTGCACTACAGGCGAAAAACTCAAAAACCAAAATAACTATAAAAAAAAATAGACCAAAGTTAGTCTTGAACATCACATTTAAAAAGGGACCGCTTCAACTACTAACTACACCTTTATTCTAACATGAACCATCAATCCTCACATAAATTGGGCTAACCTTTGACTCCCTTTTAGAGTAAAGTATGATTCCCAACTTCACTTTCTCTTGAGATACTGAGATATATGCTTCTTTCTCTCTCCATACTTAGCCCTTGCATTCTTTCACTTAAATAGTACAGTATATGATTCTTTTAGAGAATGTTCATTCCACACTAAATGATGATGATGTGATAGTGCAGATTATTTAAAGCTGCTAATTTTTGTCAGCACTCTAATAAACTCTCGGGAATCTCAATTTTATTAAAAATTACTCTATAAAGCTGATGGAGTAAGTGATGGAGGGGGTAAGTGGGCAATGGTTAGGTGTGGCCGATTCATTAGTTGGTTAGTTAGTTGGTGTTTGGTGTTTAGCTAATAAAATGGAGTTTGTATGTTTTCATTTGCTAACTGAGTCCTTAATAAATTTATTTGGGTCACACTTTTGTACGTGTAAACACTTTAACCCGTAAAATTTTAACATTTGCAATAAAGATGCTCTTCGTTTCGGTTCTTACGGGCTCAGACTCGGTGGAAAGTGCAACAATTATTTTCAATTCAATAAAAAAGTTTATGAAGCAACAAATTTAATGTTATAAAGTTTTTCATTGATTAAAAATTATTTATCCTACTTCCCACTAATTTGATATCTTTCCTCTACTCTGAAATACTTTTTCCTTTTCTTATTTTTTTCTTTTCTATGGAAAAGTCCAAGTTTATTTTAATAAAGACGTATCGAAAAAGTAATTTTCTTTTTGTTAATTTAAAAAACTCAATTAAAGATAAAAATTAATCTAAAAAAATTTAACTTATCCAAATGGAGCCTAGCTTTTTAGGAAAGTAATAAATGTATTTTTATATTCAGATGTCACGAAATGAAAATTAAAGACTGGAAAACAAAATTTTTGTTAGTTTCCATTAATCAAATAGTAGAAAACTTGTATCATCGTTGTTCTCAGTAAGGTTAGTTTTCTTTTAAAACTTATCTTGCAAAAAAACAACTCGAGATTTTGCAGGAGTCTTATTTTTTAATTACTCGTCTCTACAATTCAGTTATCATAATTTAATTTTTCTATAAATTGAACAAATACAAGAAATTATCTTTCAGTTTACTTTAATTTACTTTTCCCCACCAAAAAATTCCGTGCCAAATTCTTGATAATTGAACAAGTCAAAGTGGGAAAGCAGGCATACTTTAAGAGGGCAAAAGGGTAATTAGCCTAATTGCAAAATAGAGGAGCGAGAAGTTCAACATTAAAGCGTCTCTGACAACCTATTAGCATTTAACGGAACCCGATCCCCCCTCCCAGACTTTTCTATCCCGCGCTCCTGTTCTGAAATCAATGTGCGACACATGTCCAAATGTAATTATTCACAAGAGACACATAAATTATATAATTTCTCCTGAATAATTACATTTGGACATGTATTGTACATTGGGGTCCGGAACAAGGGCACGAGACAGGAAAGTTCGAGACAGCTGATCCGAATTCGCATTTAACTCCCTACTTTGTCTAATTTTTAACTTAGATAATCACTTTTATTTTAACCGTTCTAATAGCATCCTTATTTTATCTATATTCAATTAAAATATTCTTTGTTTGAAATTTTTTGAAATAGTTTTCATAATTTAAAGTTGAATTCTAATAAACAAATTCGTTTTAATTTTTTTTTATTATTTGGTATCGGCCCTTCTCAAAAAAATAAAATATAAAATTATTGCAATTTATGAGGTGAATAGTGTCTCCCCAAGTGTCATACATTCGTATGGTGTACGTGTCATATAATGAACAATAAACATCATCTTGAATGGCATTAAGACATTGAGCACTAATACTTACAATGCCATACGATTTCTACCACTACAAATATATCGAAGAACCACTCTAGGATCACTTCAACATTTTTCCTAGAATGCCTAGATCCATAAGAAGGGAAACAGGGCATAAAGGAAATTGGGGGTGCATTCCAGCACGAAGCGACAATGCTATGAAACTGTAACAGCATATACTGGTAATTGATCCTTCCAACTATTGGCCAAAACTGAAAACCAACAGCATCACCA
>CM018909.1:12900559-12905559 GCA_009663005.1 Actinidia chinensis | reverse complement strand
ATATCACCGGGAATTGCTAATTTTCTAACCCTATTAGATCTCCTTAATGTTATATTATCATCTTCTTGAGGAACTTGTTGTTCAAAGGCGCCGGGGCCCCTCAAGCCCGTTCGTCTTTTGTTTCCCTTGCCCCCTTTTTCTTGTTATTCCTCATTTATAACTTGATCTACTAGATTAATATCTGCAGCTTGTGGAACTTAAATAGTTTGTTGTCTAACACCTGTTTGAACTTGAGGGATGTAAATGCCTAATCAGTCTATTACTTGAACTAATGGGTTGAGTTTCATGATAGTCTTTTTCAGAAACTATATCCTTAAACTGACCACTCCACTAATTAATAAGTCTTCTTAAGAAATTTTATCATTTCTTGATTTTCCACAATCGCTAGTACTGTGAGTGGGGACAATAGAATCTATACCCTTTGGGATCTTTCATCATATCCAATGAATACCACTAATGTTCTTTTTTTTTCTTTGGTCTAACTTCTTCTCTTGTGGGTTGTAAATTCTCACTTCAGACGGGCATTCCCAAACAACGTATTGCTCCCAAACTCGGTTTTCGGGGTCCAAATTTTGAAAATAACTCAAAGGTGTCTTTGGAAGCCAAGGGCTTGGTTGGAACTACTCAGTTTAATATCTACGTAGGACCATCTTTAGAGCTCAGTTCCTCTAAGGAATCATGGGAGTTTCGAGTTATACTCCGCATACTTCTCAGCCATTTCCTTGTCCCTCTTTGTTATCTAACCATGAATATTCTCCACCTCTATCTGATCTCATGATCTTATAATTGCTTTCCCATTGTTTCTCTATTTTACCTTAAAAATTTTAAAGTCATCCCAAATCTTCGTGCATTGGAATGAAGTAAGTAGAAATACATATATCGTGAAAATCGTCTATGAAGGTGATGAAAATTTCGACCATTTGTGTCTGTGATACAAATAATCTGTATGTATGATTTTCAATAGGTTTTGCTCCTCTTTGCACTCCCTTTAGACTAGTTGTTGCTTACCCTTTATGGCAATGCACACCAGTCTCAAAATCACAAAATCCAAATACAAAGTCTACCCCCATTCTTTACGCAATACTTTTAATTCTCACAATGAAGATGTGTCCTAATCTCCAGTGCCACAACATGGAAGATTTCTCATTCACAACACATCGTTTTATGCCAGCAGTAACATGCATATAATTATAAGCAACATTTTGTAATTTGATAGAGAAAAGACCATCATACAATGTACCATAACCAATAACTTTAGATTTAGTAGATAAACTAAAATCAGAATCCGAAAATTATAGGACTAACCCATAGGCACAAGTCTTGAAATTGAAATCAAATTCCTAGAGAAACTTGGAACATAAAAGGTCTTTTCTAAATTCAAAATAAAATTACTGCTTAGAACTAAATTGCATGTGCCAATAACTTCCACATGTGAACTCATCTTGCCTCTTGAATAGATGTACTGTTCACTTCTTGTAACGACCCACCCAATAGCCGCGGGGCTCAACGCGTCACCGAGCGGCGTCACGCCATATTGTGTGTCCTTTTTCCTTTAAAGCCCTTTTCCTTTTTAAAATTTATTCATGCACGGAAGCGAAACATATATATATATATTTGTGTTAAAAGCCAAAAAGAGAATAACATTTTAAAATCATTCAATCATAACACGTGCGCATGATGGTAGAGAGACTGTACATATCTTAACGTACATACATACTTATATGCATTACATACTCAGAAGGCCTCAGACATTCTAGTCCGGGCTATACTGCATAAATTCGTTATTCTTGTTACATAACGTGACGTAATCTATCTTAAAGTTTACATTGTCCAACATGAACTTCAAAACGTGTGGTTCTTTTGCTTTACTCCACTTGCTTGTCTTTGTTTCCTAAAAAATTGTTAGAAAATAATGTTTCTAAGCATGATTGCTTAGCGTGTAACCATAATCCCTAACATAGATTTTGATATACATATTGAAAATATGAAAATACCATGATAGATGGGTATAACATAACATAACATAATAGAAAATACTTGTTCTTTCAAAATAACTTGATCAAAATTTCATATTTGAACATGTGCGGGTATCATACATCATCAATGACCATCTTATATAGTCAACATAATTCTTAAAATATACATTATGCACTATGATCGCCCGCCCTTAGTCGGGTATCATACAGATCCACATCCCCTTAGGTCGAGATGCGCCGACGTCGAATACCTTCTCGAAAGGTAGAAATATGAGGTACATATACATATACATACAAAATCCTTTCAAAAAATTTTCATCTAAGCCATGGATTTGATTTGCATAATGTAACATCATTCCATGAGTATAACATAGCATAAAAGAATAATTTACTCTATTTTCGAGATTAAAGTTACTTACACTATTTTAGAGAAGTAGGTTAATTACCTAATAGCGTTTGTGTTGTGCTACACTCATATATCGTGATCTCTAGGCTAGTCGGATTGATTCCTATATGTTTTCATTTATTGACATAATTAAAGAATCTAAACCTTTACTTAAGTGGTTGAATATTAATTAATGTTAACATGTCAGAGGACTAAGGCTCTAACTTGTCGATCTACGGGTTTCAAAACTTAAAATAATGAGTTCTGTTAGCCTCAACTGGGTTCGAAAAGAAGTTAACCGGTTCAAATAAAATCGTTGAAAAGAACCGTAACAAATAAAAAGTAAATCGGTTCGGCGTGAACAGGTGGCTAAATAAAATAGTGTGAAAACCGGTACAAAATAAAAGTTACACACCATTTTATTATGATCAGTAGCTTAAATAATAGTTTGAACCTGTTACACATAAAAAGTTAAACCGGTTCAACTGAAAAAATAGAACCTCTGATTTTTTAACTAAAGTTAAAGTTCAAAATCTATTTGGGCCGTCTATGCTTAGAATTGAAAAAGTTATTTCAACACAAAGTTGGCGATATTTGGACTGGTTACAGACCAATTTGAATCAGTCAAACGGATTTCGTATGAGGGACTTTTGGCCAAAATACCGACTGTGATTTCGACACAAAAATATGCGTAACTTTGGTTAGATACTTTATCTAAAATAGCGTACTCGTGCCAATTTTCAATGGTATTTCTAAATCGTAACTATGATAATTATATATAACCTTTCATCCTAGAGCATTTGGACACTTCTTGAATCGAAATTACGGAAAGAAATAAGGAATTTTGTAATTACCCTCGTGAACTCGTTGGGGGACTTTCTCAACTTTTTTCCTTTCTTCTTTCTTCCTTTCTTTCTTATCCTTCCTCCTCCCCTCTCTCTCTATCTTCTCTTGCTCTTAAACTATCCTTCTCCCCTTTCTATCTTTCTCCTTTTTTCTTCTCTCTCTATCTCTCTTGGCGTGTACAGCCTTGTCCCAGCAAACTTGCTGGACAGTGATAGTGGAAGGGGCTAGGGGAGTGGTTAGGGTGGTTAGGGGTTTGACCAACTCTGGGATTTTGATTTTTGTATGATTTGAACCACTAATGACACATGGGATGAGTCACAACCACTATTTTTGGTTTCCTATTGCTCACATAATTTTACTCATACATGCTTTGACATTTGTTTATTTTTTCTGTTACTGTTTTAACAATTTTTTTTTTTTGTAATTTTTTTTTGAGAATTATAAATAATAATTGGAACATAATATACATTATTTTAAATAAATAACATACATTTTCCTACTTCGTGTATATCATGTCATATATATATATCTTTGGTTATTTAGGGGAATTTAAATATCTAAAAGTTTTGGAATTTTACACTTTCCACTGACCTCCTCAGGTTTTGCATACCCTATAAGGAATTTAAAATATGGATTGTAGAACCAGAATCAATCTACCATGTGTTATGATTAACATTAACCATATTAAATTTATAACAAACAAATGAAAATTGAGTACCTTTTTTGTCGAGGCAGCTCTTAAATTTGGAGCAATCTTTCTTCATGTGCTCTTTCAAGAAGCACTTTGACTCCTTCTTTATGTCTGGATGAGTAGGAATTTTGCCCTTATTTTTAGCTTGATCCTTTTTCTTATTTTCGTGAATAGTAAAGTTCACATTTTCGCCCTCTTTCATTCCCAGCCTTCCTTCCTCTTGGACACACATGGTCAACACTCATAATTGACCAATGGTCGTTCCTTCTTTGGAACACATGGTCAAACAAACATTAATTTACCACTTGTCTATTATGTGTATTGTAAGAGATTTTTGAAGGAATCGTACTACTGGGGCCAAAGTGCACAGAATGATAGTGAACTAGGAAAGATTCGACATCTCAACTTCCAATGCTTTGAGATGAGCCGCATGTCCCTCATGCGCATGATATGATCAGGAGCCTCTTATTCCGGTAAGCCTCATGGATGAGAACGAATTATTAAGGTGCTGCACGAGCTTTATCAGAGGTCGCCAAATTGCTAATCGATGGCTTTCAAAATGGTTGGACCTCATCATACTGCTCGACAGAACCACGGATTCCAACAGAATTCTTGGTCTTTAGAACTTACGGGGAGGCGATTGGATCGCTCCCACTTTCATATAAGACTCAATTCATCTGGGTGCTGGTTCAGTGATGACAGGTGGATTGTCTTTCCTTATAGCATAGTCAATATCCATCCATCCAAAATGGAGAAGAACGCTATCCTTCCACACCTTATAGTTATCACCCTTATTCGGGAATCTCACAATAACATCAGAAAGTTTATAGGTTGAAAAACGGTTAAAGTTTTAACCAAATATGCTCATTCTTCCCAAAATGGGAGACTAAAATAAAAATGTGATGTTTTACCAATGTAAATCATGTTCTAATCTATGAATCTAGTGACATAAAACTTGCCTGTAGACTAAAGCCCTATTCAATTAGATTCATCTAATAACTTTATGATAAAACTATCAAATGATGTTTCTTTTCTTAATCCCTGTGGGTAGATTAAGAAATATAATTTGATATTTTATCTTAATTAATCGTACAATATAACA
>CM018909.1:12785559-12788059 GCA_009663005.1 Actinidia chinensis | reverse complement strand
AATTAATATTAATAATTTCAAGTTCACTAAAATAGTGTTTTAAGTTGAATTTTTGAATATTAAATTTTATGGAATATAAGTTAAAGGCACTTTTCTATGTCCATACGTTCGTATATTTGGATTAGAGCCAAAAACACCCTTATTCAATTAGACCTTACCAACCTACGAAACGAATACCGTATTTATACATGTAGATGTCCTATTATACATCCAAATGGGACTTGTACTTTGGGGTTTGATCTGAATTGATGTGGAAATGGCCTAAGCCCATCCTATGTTGGAATGGGCCCCTAAACTAAGGCAGCGTTCGAGGACCATTTGTTGTTGAAACCCAAAATCTGGCCCAGATTATTTTCTAAAGCCCGTTGGGATACCTAAATACTCATTCATCAATATTTTATATTTTTCGAGTTCTGTTTTTATACTTTTCAGGTTCTGCTGTTGAGATAAAACTGAAAATTTTAAAAATTGTCATATTCTTGCTTTACATAGTTCATCTCTTCAACATTTTACACTACACACACCATCCAACTTCCTAAACAGAGCAGTGGGAAGATCTCAAGCCTTATTTTTTTATTTTTAGATCGGAATCCTTTCGCTAACGTTGCTTTCGTATAATCCCTTCAAGTATGGGATAGCTTAGTAGTAAACCCCAAGAACAAATGAAGACCTGCCCAAACATCTCCTCAAACTTCTTTCTCTATGTTCCTTATCGCTCGCCCACTAGGCCAAAGGGGTGGAGCCATGCCAAAAGGATGGACTGGGCTGTTAGCATAGGGGAGCGGGCCAGCCAACCCAAGTCCAGTCCACCTCAGCCAGACCACCCCATTTTAGCCCACCCCAGCACACCACAGCCTTAGCCAGTCTCAAACTGAAATAAACACAAATTATTGGGCCAAAATTGAATTTCTAAATTTTTGGTTGGGATAAAAGGCAATTGTGTGCTAAAACAAAAAAAATTACGGACACTACGATTATTCCCCGTCCAACCCACCTCAGTCCAGCCCACCCTCTTTCATTTTTTATTTTCCCTTTTCTTGTTGGTACTCACAATTGATTATTCCCGAAATCCTTCAAGGAGTGAGAATGGCACCTATTAGGCGCTAGATCTTGGAGGTAAAATTATTTCAGGGTCTTGCGGGTTCAGCTAGGAGGAGATAGGTCTGGTATTCTGGATCTGTGTGGACGTCAACCTATTCCTCAACATCTAATGCCCAGCACAAGCGAGTTGGCAGAGTATGTATACCCCATATGTCTACTATTCTGAGCTCGTTTTTTCAATTTTTTATCTATTAGTCATTGGCTTTTGACATGTTTTTATGCTGGCAGGATTTCTTTGATTTTTATTGCTTCGTCATACAAGGTGTGTACAAAAGGAAGGAGTTTCTGAAGTATCGCAATAAAGAAAAAGGGAACTTGGATTTACATTCTCGTTCCCTGTGAAACAACGTTCTTTCATGGGCATTCTAATCAAATGGCCCAAAGGTTTTGCCATTCAAGAAATGGTTAGTTGGATAATGATCCAATAAAGATGTACCTCTGGATGCGCCAAAATAATTTGAACTATGTATTGGCTGCAAATAGTAGGGAAAACATTTCTTTCTTATTGGTGACAAGTGGAATTGGATGTCCCCCTTTCAATGAAACTGGTTTTGGGGTAAGCACTTAAACCATTTGACTCGTTGACTAGGGGCTGTATGGTATTCATTAACTTACAAAATTATGGTCTTAGGAATTACATATTACCTGTCTACTTGAAGAGATGGACAATAATTATTATGCTAACTATGAAATTGGTTTAGTGTTTTTCAAAAGTATAGAAGTGTAGATTTATTTACTTGAAACTATATGATATAATAATTGTTTGCGTGTCAGGTGGGAAGGGAGTTCTGAAGGCTTACAAGAAGCAATGTCTAAAAACGGCTTAAATATGCGAGTAATTGCATTATAGCCACTTCTGTTCCATTTTAAGTCATTTGTTGTCAGAATGTTCCTCGACACTAAGTGATGAATAAATACAGGCATCTATTATGTATGTAAAAATATTAAAAAAATAAATTTTTTCCTACATAACTTTCCTAGAATTTTTAAATATTTCGGCTTATGTACACTTTGCTCTAATATAATATTAGGTATGAAATTGCTTGGTTTATATTAACTTTGAATATACATGTTCTATAATATTATTTTTTTGGATTTATTAAGAAATTTCTAGCCCAGGGGAAATTTAAATCCTGGTCCGCCCTTGCCACTAGGCATACCATGTTTAGCACGGCTAATGTTATCAAGGGGATCATGAACGTTTCGGCCCCTTGGAAGTTGAATTTGCCTCTCTTGTACTCTTCGAGCTTTTCTCGATCGATAGCCTTGTTTGTCAACCTGAAATTCGCTCTTGCATTGCATAAGCACGTTAGGCATCCGAATAGTGATGCTGTGATCGACTTCATCACCCACATTCTCTGTTCGTTCCACCACGTCCTGAATGATTCGCTAGTGGAGA
>CM018909.1:12720559-12723059 GCA_009663005.1 Actinidia chinensis | reverse complement strand
TTTTCCGAAGTTTCAAGTCGGTCCACGTCAATGACCCAGGGTTTGTTGACTCGTTTGTTGTGCAGAGCCCGTGTCATATAGTAACAAGGCTAAAGAGAATTGACCAATTACTAAAAAACATTTCTTTCAAAAAAAATTAAACGAAGAACATGAATATACAAGAAATGACACATGGGAAAAGTGGATATTTTTGACAATTACAAGGAACTAGAGATAATTCATTTGCTGTTATCTTTTCTCTATAGAGTTTAATTTATTATTTGAGGTTTTGAAAAGATTAAAGGATGCAATGGAAAACAGCAAACATCCATATAGCAATTGTGTACATTATGTTAACATCAAAGAAAGATATAAGCACTCAGCCCATCCTATTTAAAACTATGGATTGTCCATTGCTAATGTTGAAGCACATAAAATTATTAAAAATATAGGGATTCCCCAAGAAGCACTTTAACCATAGCAGACATACTTTCCACGGACCACGACTAGAAAACTATTAAATAGCAAGCCAGACAACAAAAACACCTCCAACATCGCTTATAACCACAAATTGCAGCTAATTTGAAAACTTAAATGTCCTCACTTCTGAAACTGTTCAAACTTTAGCTGATACACATAATTGAACATAGGACAATCCTAATAAGAACCAAACATATATAAATTAACTAGACATAAAAGCATTTGTATGATCTAACAATAAATTCACAAAACCAATTCAATGATTACTTTTAACCTGAAAAAACTAGGCTATGTTAGCTTGCAGTTTTCAAAATTTATTTCGCAAAACACTTTTAACTATTTTTGAAGACAAAAATGTTCATCATTTTCATAGTTTATTCATGCTTAGAGGAAATTATTTCCTTTTGAAAAAATACCAGAAAACAAGTTTAGAAAACAGTCAACCAAACAAATGTCTGAAAATTATTCTGCCAACAAGGACCCAGTACATGGAAACTTTGTCAACAAGGAGAGCAAGCACCATTTGAAGCAATTTATTTTAGTATTGCTGTAACAATGTTTACAAGAAAAAACTGAATGTCAGCCAGCTGAATGTTTATTCGAAGGGCCAGCATCAAGTGGAATGTCAGTCGGCTGAATGTTTATTAGAAAAGTCCTGTTAGGTGAGTTAACCCTTTTATGTCGATTCTATTTCCTAAAAAATACCTCACCGCATGACATAGCTACTCAAGAACCAATAACCATGCCCCCTCCTATTCAACCCTATCAATTTAACTTCACATACCTTCTCTTCAACTTCTCATTGGGCAATTTAGCTCAGAAAAAACACTGAGATGTGATCCTTCAGAACTGATTGATATGCCTGCACAGCCTTTTTCATTGCATGCATGATGGAGACAAATTTAGAACAATTGCCTTCTTACTACAAGGAGGAGGGTCATTACAAGAATACTGCTTTCACCGCATTAGAATTACCATGACAGATGGTACCTTGGCCATTTACCTCAAGTTTCTCGTGATAATCATCCGCAATTTGGGCAGGAAAATAGTTAAATAGTTCTTCGTGTTCGGGATTAACAGGCTTTTAAGACGCTTAAGGTTGGATTGTTGGAGAAAATGAAATCGACTTACAAGATCAACTAATGATTTATTTGATTTATTGCTAAACATAGGACTCGGAAACCAGCAACTGTTGTATTGGGTGAACATGCTGCAATTTAACTTATTTCTAAATTTTCTTCATTCCAACAGAGATCTATGGTCACTTGAGTACACACATAGCCACAACTCCTGCTGATAAAAGCCAAGAAGAATCTTACGAGGAAACATACTCGCACACAGTAGGCAGTAACATCCTGGTTTGAAATAGTGGCCCAAACCTATTGAATTTAAAACTACTCATCCTACAAAAATCAATGGGAGTACCAGTCATGAATTAGGCTTCCTGTGACATGAGGCTTTAGGGACGAACCATGATCACGCGATCTGCAACCAGCCACATAAAGTACCAACGTTACCTGAAGTTTAGAAATAAAGAAGAAGAAAAAAGTGAGACCATAGAATAAAATAGAAAGTAAAAGTATCCTTCAGGTCTATAGTGCATTTGTTCACACGTGTAATCAGTTACAGTAATCGCCACATCAAGACAGCAGTTTATCGCCAGCTCTACACATTATATGAAGCAAATAGTGATCAAGCTAACATGTAAGAAATTGACAAGTACCACCACCTAGACCAAGGGAACCATATGATCCTAAGACCACCAAGTAACACTGATAAGAAACTTATCCACCAATTTTTCAACATATGAAAATTAATTTTTTAATTCTCATAACAACATACATTTCTAATACAATTCCACACACCCATACTAGAAATCCCAGCACATTCCAATTTTCAAATCTTTAAAAATCATGCAAAATTCTCTCTTTACAATGTCAATAAAAATTTTATATGCATTTTGGAAATTCTTAAATCCTAGAAAATTCAATAAAACACAAGCATAATATTTACAGAGATCAAAATCTGAGGCATATAATTT
>CM018909.1:12540559-12543059 GCA_009663005.1 Actinidia chinensis | reverse complement strand
AAAAAAGTCAGTTTATTTAATTCTCATTTGGGACAATTTTCACTCGATTTGGATTAATTTTACCTTTATCGAACTTTTTTTCATCTTTTGGTAAAAAAAGTAATGATTCTTACAAAAAGACACTAAAATCTGAATTAAAAGATGGATTTTCTTAGAAAAAAAGACGAAAACTCTCTCTCTCTCAATCCTAAAAGTCAACTCCATAATTAGGTATTTGGATCCATAATATTATAATTCAATTTTGGTCAACCTAAATCCAAATAATATATCTATCTATATATTGAATGAAGTAAAGTGAACACTAATTTTATTTTTTGAAATTAGTGAAAAATTAAAGCGAAATAAATTTTCTTACCATTCGTTTTTTTATTTTAAATGAACCAAGTTTTTTGACAATTTTTTATTCATTTTCCTAAGCCAATCAAGACAAAATTAAAAATAGCTTCTTTCACTTATTTTGATTAGGATGAAAGTCATGAAAAATGAAAAAAGAGAAAAAGTTAAACTTTTGATGCGTTTATTTAGTGTGATAACAATGGAAACTGCAGGAGAAATAAGTTTCTTGTACATTCCATATCAGCATGCGAACACGACTTTTATTTATTTATTTATTTATTTTATGAAGAACACAAGAAACTTTATTTTAGTAACCAATTTCTGTGTGACTTAATCCAAATTGAATGATAAGAGTAATTTAGTATTTATAATATTTTTATAACTTACAAAATTTTCATTTTAACCAAATGTATATAAGAAAAAGTTTTCTTTTACTCTTTTTTCCTTTCACTTAGCTTTCTATTACTTTGTTTTTCTAATATATTTTTTCACTATAATCAATCAAAACCTTAAAAAACGTAATTCATGATATAATTGATATAACCCTAGCTGGATTCTGTACCCTAAATTATCAAATAAATAAATAAAAATCAAACAACACTATATGCGCACAAACATCAAATACAGATTTGGAAATATATATATCTTTCACAAAAAAATATTCCCTCAGTTATAAATTGTTAAGCTATTTTTTTTTCAATTTAGGATGCACCAAAACATTTATTCACTTAAAAAAGTCAAATTCTGAAACTTGGTAGTTTTTCTAAAGTATTCCTTGCAAATGGTCATAAATATTTTTGATACTGGGGGTATATGGATAATTTCGAAAATAAAAATGCTATGCTTACTACATTTATCTTTTTGATCTATCATCTGATGTGGCATAACTCATAATCAAATACTATGTTAAGTGCATAAAATATTTTTATTCCCTTAAAAAATTAAAATTCCCAAAAGAACCGACGAAGATGAAATGAAGAGAACCTCGTCTTAGAATTTAAACCAAAAAGAATTCACGTAATTTAAAATAAATGGTTCAGATTCACTTGAGCGTGCGAATTTCACGTAACTAAGTAAATCTGAAACATTCATTTCAAATTCTAAAATTTTTATTGGTCTAAATTCTGAAATTGCAGCAAATGAAAGAAATATAAAAGCTTTGACTAAAACAACTAAAGGTCAGGGGACCTTTGTTATAATAAAAGGAAAAAGAAATTCAAATGATTTCCCCTTTCAATTCATGTGAGAGACATTGTAGTAAAGTAATCATCTTCATGCATGTAGAAAGAAGCCAACAAATTGATAATTATTGCACTTGCACAAAGAAATTCATGAGGAACCCTTCTTGCATAGCTAGCCAGAGAAGACCACTTCACAATCTTTCTTACACATGAATATAGTAATACATATGCAGTATCATATGGAATTTTTATGAGTAAGGATATCCAAACATAAAATTTATATGGAATTTTTATACAGAATAATATAAAAAGATATGAATATAATGTTTCAATTTTCAACAATATATGCACCCATCAATATGACTTTAATTTATTTACTAAAATGTTATTACCAATTTTGCAGTCAAAATATATTTTAAAATTTCTTAAATTCATGTTGAAAGTCTGACTTGACTCCAACAAAAATTGAGGCCTTTAGTACTGCCCTTCTTTTGTTAAAACATTTCTATCATATACCAGAGTTATCAATTCCTTACTTATGTATACCAGATGAAAAACAGAATACAATCCTATATTCCATTCCGCTCAAAATTTCAACTTGTACCGCCTTGTACCAACAGAATCCCAAAATTCTTTCGATACACAAATTGGAGTGATATTTTCATAAATTTTAAAGTTTTAAAAGATTTTTTTGGGGTAAATTCTGAAGTTGGATGAATTTTGAAAAGGTCTTTTCACTTGAATCTTATTCTTCATTGTTTAAATTGTCTTAAATTTAAGATACCTATGTGTAATTGAATTATGTGCCTTTTACTATTAGCCCCAAACGAATACATGTGAAATGCATAGTAATAAATTCAAAATGGTACATCGGTACCGTAGATACATGTCAAGATTTTATCTTAGAGTTATTTTTTGTGCAAAAATGACAAGATTATCATTTGGTTTAGGTTTTTTACTTTTTTTCTCAATACACCAACTAA
>CM018909.1:12510559-12515559 GCA_009663005.1 Actinidia chinensis | reverse complement strand
TTTGGGCTTCAAATTTCTTGTTGAATTTGGATTCAAACTCCTTGTTGAATTTGGATTCAAACTCCTTGTTGAATTTGGATTCAAACTCCATGTTAGATTTGTATTCAAAATCCTAGTTGGATTTGAATTCAAATTCCAGCATATATATACAGCTCTTATGGCTGTATTCTGTGTTGGAAAATGTAGTATGAGGCAGAGAGAGTGAAAAATAAATTATAAAATAATATGCTATCAGATTATTACTGAACAAAAACTACGTATTGAAAAATAATAAACAATATATGATAAGCATAAAAATAACAAAAGTGGATTGAGGCTAGCGTTCAACACTGTCTCTTTAAAAAACAAAATTTTATCCGTCACTAGTGCTTATGGCTGATTAGTGTCTGTCACCCATGATGCAATGATCACACAACAGAAATTAGCACAATTTTTGTGAGCTCGACGAACTAAATGGCAGTGTTGCACTCTCACGAACGCTCTAATGCAGAATGCCAGAAATCCTTTATTTTTTCTCACTGATGAACTCTCGAATATCTGTATGCTATGAACTTGCAAAATATATTGGTATTTATAGGTTTTCAAGTTGCAAATGAAAAGACATGGATTTACTCCACCATTGAAGCCATTTTAACAACTCCATTAACCAGTCAAGTTACTCACCTCTTATGACTGCTATTATCATAACTGAAAGGTCGGGTCTTGACCTTTCAGTGAATATGAATAAAGTTGAGAGTTTATTCTCAAATTAAAAATTATAGGGATTTTATTTTGTAATTAAAAATTACATGGTTAAAAAGTAATTATTGAATTACTCAGCTCGTCGCACCCAGGTGCCATGCGCTAAGTGCGCCTCTAATAGCACCACAAAGCGCCACATTGCGCCCATCGCCCACGCCACGTGGCTATGGCGCAGCCGCACGTGCGCATGAAAGCTAGATACAATGTGGTTCATTTTGTCCATAACTTCCTTTTTGTGCTCCAAATACTCATTCTGATAATGTTAACTAGGTGATAATGCATATAAACACCTCGTAAATCATTATGTTTGTGTGTGCATGTGATTCTGTGCATGTGTGATTGGTGTGAATTGATTTTAGGCTTAACAATTGGTATCACATGCCATATCCCTTCCGCATTGATGCACACTGTTTTCATGCTAGCCTTGTTTCATGAGCAATGTCATCATGACGTCAACGGTTCTCATCAGGCCATGTCATCGACATTATTAGCACTTAGTCAGCAACATGTTATCGCTTTGGCAATGCCATGTCACTGCCTAATCAACGACCCAGTCAGCACCACATAGGCTCTTTATCAGCATTAGGGCGGAGCCTCGTTAGCAACCCAATTAGCGCGCTGTGAGCATTCAGTCAGTGCACATATCAACTGTAAGGTTTCAATTTAAAGTATAAAATTTTGGATCTTGATTATGTTGTATTGAGTTTTTAAATTGACGATTCAGACGTGGGGATTAAATTAAAGAGGACATTTAAATTGAGATGAGATAATGTAATTAGAAGTTGGAAGGGGCTTGAGGGTAATTTTTAATAACAACTATTGAATCTGTGTTCTTTGCGCCGAAAGAAAAAGAAAAAAAGAAAAAGAAAAAGAAAAAAAATAAAATAATTAAAAGAATAAAATAATAATATTTATAATATATATAAATATACTTTATCAAATCTATAAATAGGAGAGGTATAAGGCTCGATGAAGGGAAGAGGAAAGAAAGGGAAGAGAGAGAGAGAAAGAAATGATAAGAATTATATGGTGAGGTTTACGTTTTGATCACGAAAGATAGGGGTGCAATCAACGTGAGATATACGTTGGATCAATGCAAAATTTTTAGTATATTATCATGGAAGCCCTGATCTTCTATCCGACGTGTCAATTCTATTTGAGGTAAAGGGGGTTCGTTTTTTGAGTTTTACTTTGGATTTGTTGTTAATAGCTTTATATAACAGTCTCTTCCGATCTTATTTTTTTGTAATTCACCTTGAAATGGAAAAATTTAGTTTTGATGAGCATCAATTTATTTTTATGCGAAAATTAAGAGAAAGAATGTTGAAAATTTTTATCTAAACTTATTTTGGTCTTTAATAATCAATTTATTGTCAAATAATGCTCATAAATCTTATAAAAATATTTGACAATAATTACATTGAAATTGTCTCTTTAATGAGTACGTTTGTTACCTTGAATTGTGATAAAAGTGATTCGTATGTATACTGTGAAGTAATTATTAATATAAAACGTTCAAAAAATACCTGAACTTTGGGTTTAGAAATGAAAATTTTGGAATTGAGAATGAGAATTGTCTTAGGAATGACACGCGAAAATATACCGAAATTAGATGGCTTAGATTAGCACAGAATAAGTCCTAAATGGCAAAGATACGGAGGGAAGTCATAGCCCACGGTGAAAGTCCGAAAATTGACAAAATAAAAGTCCTAGATGGCAATCGATACGGAGGGAATGTCATAGCTCACGTGAAAGTCCGCGAAGTTGACAAAAATAAAAGTCCTAGATGGCAACGATACTGAGGGAAATATCATACCCACGGTGAAATCCGGAAAGTTATGGGTGTTATCTCCCTGCCTACTGGCATAATAAGATGGTTTAGGTATTGGTCTAAATGTGTCAATTCTAAATTATTGGAGTAATGCCTGGTGGAGAAAAGTTGATTTTTGGGAAACCCTGTTGTTTTAGAAATCACGTTTGAATCAAAAGTTATATTTTGATATAAATGAAAAGCAACTTTTATTGCATCATGTTTTCAATAGTATGTTATGTATCATGATTTTTTGGCTTGACGTATCAAGTGCATGTTAAATCTTTTCAAGTAACTCACCTTTACTATAAAACAACGATTTTCAGGTACCGATGGGGGGGTTTTATCCTGAGTCTTGAGGCATGTTGGATGCCAGTTTGTTGCTGTTTAAATTTGATAAACATATTAAGTGTAATTATATGTTGTTAATATTATTTCCGCCCTCTGATGTAAAATGACATTGTATTGTCATTTTTTTTGTTTGAACTTTTCCGCACAATGTGAGTTGTTTGCTTACGTGGCCGGGTCTTGGTTTGACCGGGGCGTGACATCAACACTCTATCAACATCCAGTCAGCAACCCAGTCAGCATCAGTTAACTCCACGTCAGTACTCTATTAGCGCTTCATCAGCGCTTTGTCAACAACCCAACCAACACCTCGCTAGTGTTCTATCAGCAGCATAATATTCTAGCAATATTCCTTATATTTATTAAATTACATTTTTAATCACTGAAGTTTGAAAGCCTTACAGTTCAGTCTCTGAATTTTAGAAAAATTATAGTTTGTTCCCTAAATTTTAAGAAAATTATATTTTGGTTTCATAATTTTGTGAAAATTTGCAGTTGGACTCCTAATATTTTGATAATTACAGTTTGCTCCCTATACTTTTTTAAAATTTTAATTTAGTCATTCCTTGAGTTTTTCCTGCATTCTAGACTCATTCGTCTGGTCAGAATTTACAAATTTTAATTCTATATCAATTTGGATGGAGTTTATTAGTTTGGGTAGAATTTATCAGTTTTAGTAGAGTTTGTTCTAGTACTCAAGAAGAGGGGATATGACCTTGGTCACACAACCCGTTGGTAATGGCCCACGAATTGCGCTCCAAGTCGACAATATGCAATCCGTGGGTGTAATTCGTGAATTGGGTCTCATTTCCCCTGTTTCTCTCTCCTCTTCCCCTGTTTATCTCTTTCCTCTTCCCCCTTGGACCACTTCCCCTCTCTCTCTCTATCCTCTCCCCTATTTCTCTCTCCTCTTCCCCTGTCTATCTCTTCCCCCTATTTATCTCTCTCCTCTTCCCCCTTGGACCCCTTCCCCTCTCTATCTATCTATCTGAGTGTGTATATATGTATATATATATATATATTATTAAAATGACTAATAATATTCAATTTTGTATAATTTAGTTATTAACAAATATACTATAATATAAATTTAATATATTATTTATTTTCGTCACTCTTAAATGCTTTCAGCTCTCCTCGACTATTTTAACGAATTGCGCGCTCACCTCGCTTCGATTTTCGCTTTGTGTGACTATGGATAGGACACAATAGTCAACATGGTGATTTGCCCTCCCCATTTGGGCAGAGGGGGTGAAAATTGTTGAGACAATCCTATCATTTATGAGAAGGCTTTCTGAGTAGGGATCTCATGTGTGAAAAAACTCTCAAAATAGGAATCTCATATTTGGCTACAATAGTTTAAGAAGGCTTTTTTAGTAGGTATCTCATATTTGGCACCAGCATTTGGGAGAAGATTTCAGTTTGGTCTTTCAGTTTGTTTGGATCACCTAGTTTTGATTCGATATGTCTCAAACATTTGTGATTCATCAGTTTGGTATCTCAATTTATTTAGATCACTTGATTTTGGTTCGATGTGTTTCGAACATTTGTGATTCCTCAATTTGATATCATAGTTTGTTTGAATCACTTGGTTTGGTTTGATATGTCTCTAATATTTGTGATTCATTGAAATCAGAATATCTCGACAAGGTGAAGCTTCACAAGTGTCGAGAAGATTGTAACTCTGGATCAAATTTTTACTGCTTGAATTTGACCAAAATCTGGCATCGAAAGGTGTATTAGTAGCAGTGTTACTTTATTTGAGAGAAGTTTTTGCCAAGGTGAAAATTATTGAATTTGGCAAACTTAGCCAAAATCTGGCACCAAAAGGTGCACGTGCATCGGTAGTAGTGTTACTCTGTTTGAGAAAGTTTTTTGCCAAGGTGGAGATTGTTGGATTTGACTTCAAAATTTTTTGTTGGATTTAGATTCAAACTCTTTGTTAAATTTGGATTCAAAATCTTTGTTAGATTTGTATTCAAAGTCCTAGTTGGATTTGAATTCAAATTCTCAGTCTAGATATAGGCTTGGTTATGTATTCTGTGTGAAAAAATATAGTGTGAGGTAGAGAGAGGGGGGAGGGAGGGAGTTGGTGGCTCTA
>CM018909.1:12485559-12498059 GCA_009663005.1 Actinidia chinensis | reverse complement strand
AAAATATTTATTTAATATTTTATAAAATATAACACAAAATAATAAACTATCTAAAAAAACATAATAAAATAAATATCCTTACTTAAATGTAATTATCAAGTGAAGGTCAGCTTTGTTATATATTAGGGGTGCGGTGCATGTTTTTATTATTTAAATACACGTGCACGCCACGATCTAAGAAAATAAATTTATTTATTTATAAAATTACTTCTATTATTTAAATACATGTGATCGAGTTTTATTAAAAAAATGGGCCGCCAAATTTTAATCATAAAATTCTTAAAGTTTTAAATACTAAATTTTTTATAGTCTCCATCAAATAATAAAGGAGTTTGCTAACTGGCGCGCCCTATGGGCGCTTGATAAGTGGGCCCCAAGTGTCCTTTGTCCCTGGGTCACAAGTTCGCTGAGCAAAACGGAGCGAGAGCGCGGAGTGACAATTTTTAAAATTAGGTAAATTCGAGAGCGTTTATATTATATAATTATTTTTAATAAAAATATAGTTATATATTTGAATTATTAATTTTTAAAATACTAAGTAATCTTATATTTAAATGCATCCCTAATTTTAAGTTGATCTGAAATTTATAATCACTACATTGTAGTTTATAAAAATTAAGGAACTTTATTTTTTTATAAAATTTTAGGTTTTAAAGTGTAATTTCTCGGTCAGAGGAATAGTCCTCGAATATTCGATGACATCATTGTTGACATAGCGCGTGGCGTGTGGCGCGTGAAACTCACTTGTCTCTACCTCAGTGGCGCGTGTGAGAGAGTAGATCTCACACGCCGATGGGTTGGTGGCGCGTGAGAGAGCGTGCAGAGGTTTTTATAGTCTGTATTCTATTATTAGGTGTCTTCTTGTCAATACGAATACAGTGGTGCTCTCAAAACAAAAGTTAATTTTGACACTTTTTAAATTCACGGAATCTCGCTCTCAAAAAACTAAATTCGCACTCTCAAAAAATGAATCGCGATTTTAATAAACTATTTACCTAAAATTCGATAATTCGCGATTTTAGGGCGGAGCGATACCCTCCATGGGACAAATTAATGTGACTAAGCTTTGTCCCTGGGACTTTCGCTGTGTCAAGAAGAGCCCCATGATGGACTACTTTTTTTTTCTTTGACAGAAGTGACCCTACCTGATGCATCGGATATAGACAAGGAACCAATAATTAAATCTTAGCCGTTAATTCTGAAAAATGCTGGTTTGAATTTCTTCCTAACCCTGTTGATTTAAGTGAATCCCAGAAAAAGATGCATCAAACGTTCGTTAATTCACAAGAATACATAACGATTGGAGTAAACAGTGCAAACTTGCACATAAACTATATTAATCTCTCTAAAAATTACTGAAAATATCACAACAAGAGTATAAATATGCTGCCTGATACCCAAAAGCTCGGAACAAACCGGGTTAAAAGAAAAATTTACGAAAAATCTATAAAAAAAACAAGGCAAAAACACTAAACGAGTTCTTGGGCGAAAAAACGATGTGATAACTTTTTAGGGCTTTCACTCATCGCTAGCTTTTCGAATATATATTATAATAAAAAAACGGAATTACACAACAAAAGTTACAATCGATTAAAGTTTATCGACCACGCAAGTATAACAACGCCCCGAATCTCTAAGTAGTTTTCCACTATATTATCCGCATTACCACCCCTCTTTACAAAATAACAATTTTACCTATAGCTTGTTAGTGGCAGCGACTTTTCCCCTTTAACTTTTTAACTCTTGAACTCATTTCTTTATCAACCCTTCCCAGCCGTATTTTTATTTTATTGTGTTAATCTTTCTAAAAATGGTGGTATCCCAAATACTAGTCTAAATTTCTGTTGGATGAAAATTGATTCAACAAACAAATATAATTTCATTGCATTTAATTAAATAAATTAAAATTATAAGTTTTAATCAGTTGAAGAAATTATTCAACCGGTTGAACCTTGTAATTTCAGTTTATGTATTTGAACGAAATTATTCTTTGGAATTCTGTTTGTTGCCGAATAAATTTTTATCCAACAAACCTAAAAAGATTCGTCGCCTACCGAGAGTGTTGTCGACGTATTTCTTCTATGATAAAATAGTTGAATTGTGAACTACAAGAACACTATCATAACAGCCTTGACGAATTTTCACTTTATCTCTCTCTAACTCATATTTTTTTTATGCTTTATGTTGCTGTGTTTTTCTCTCTAAACAACTCATCTATTTATAGTGGAAGCAAATACTCTTCAATCCTTTTAACTCCAACCCTAAATCCCCGTCATGAGGTGTTATGACTGCCATTATAACGACCATTAGAAGTTGTTTATGGCTTGAAATAATGAAGCCATTAGAATTGTACTCTGCCATTAAGGGCTAAAAACTGCAGCTTTTTAGCTTTTCATTCACACCATAAATTTTTAACAATTTTTAGAATATCTATTTCATGTGTTTATTTATTTTTGAAAACACTATATTTTTTGATGTAAGGGGCACTACAACAAAATAATGAAACTGTTACGAAATGCTCGTTACGATGGTAAAATTATCACCAAATATATCGACAATTTTGTGGGGAAAAATTATTTCGTCATTAATTAGGGGACAAATATTTAAGTGAGAAAATATTTGTTTTTGTCACCATCATCTCCATTATGAAGGAAACATATTTCGTCACTAAACAATTAAACAAAAAAAAATTTAGGTGATGACTTTTTTATTTTCGTCACTATAATGTTCCCTCCATTTCAATTGTGACGAGCCTAAACGTGAAAAACAATATGCAATAAAATAATTTTCTCGCAAAAGGAAGTGATTATTGAAGAAACTTATTTTTTTTATAAAAGTTTATTTGAAATCCTTAGTGACAAAAAAAATTTCTCGCAAAAAGAAAGGGATTGCGTGAGAAAAGTTTTTTTCGTCACCAAATAATATTTTGCGTGAGAAAATTTTTCGCACCAAATTAATTAAAATCACATAATACCCAATTAAGTTTGATGGGTTAGGATTGTGGATCTTAAAATAATCAAAACTATTTTACAATCGAAGCCGTTAGTTGTTGTCTTTCAATATTAAATCATTCTCATAAAAATATTGTTGATCGAGTTTATATTATACCCTTTGATGGAGACATTCGGTTTTTATTTGATAATATTCTTGTCAATTAAATGTCTACCAATATGCGATCAATTTTTTTATTTTTTGGTACAATGATGAATTCCAAAATATGTAAAAGATTGCCGGTTCCTGAGCATTGAAATAAACTCAAGTGTGGAGATTGTTCCAATATAAACTTTAACGCTCCCGGAAATGCATTAAGTTTCTTCCGCGATCACCGGATGTCGACATCCATGATCTCTGATTTGGTAACAATATAAAATCACTTAGATTGAAATCCAAACGGGGTTAGGTTGAACGTTTGTAGAATTGACTTTGTTATTACTTACTTTGAAAAATCTATTCGTTCAATGTCCTTAATAACAAACTAAGTCATGTATGTACTTGATATACGTTATTGCTACACAGCCACAACTGTATTTTTGTGTCTGGGGTCCGTTTTGGGCTATGTTTGTATTCCTATTTTGTTTGGCGGACAACTATTTTTGATTGGGTATGGTCCGGGCTGAGTTTTAGCAATTTTTGTGTTTTCTTATTCCTGGGTATTTTTATGATATATTTGGAATCAAATTTTTTTTCCGTAAAGTGCCATTGACCAAATAAAAAATCACTTCAAAACCATAAAACTAGAAATCATTGATAAAAAAATTACTAAGTTTTTTGCTACCTCATACAAAAAAATATTTTTTGGGGGGGTCCCATTTTAGTTATTCAATTCCAAAAAAAAGACTTGTTCATTGTTGTCAGAACCAGGGTTGTCTTTTTTAAATTAATATTCTTGCACGAATATTTTTCATAAACTATTTTGAAAACTAACATAATCATTATTTTTCCGTATCTAATTTATTTTTAGCAAAGAACTAAAAAATTTATCTTTTCGATAAACTTCAAAACACATGGACTGGCCCCAACCCGGACCATAATCCCCTTGGAGTCCATTTAGCTCTCAGTGTTCTCTCTCTCTCTCCCTCCCTCCTTGCAGATCGCTCTGCACACATCGTTCAAAGTAAGGAACTGATCTCCATTACAAACACAAAAGCTTTTAGACGCTTTTTGAAGTAAGTTTTTTTTTTCTTTCCTCACTCCACATGTCAGTTTTTTTTGAATTTCTAGTCATCCGCTCTCTCTCTTCGATCTTGGCTCAACTACTACCCTCTGTTGTGCTCAAACAATTAAATGGATCACACACACACCAAAAGACAGCAGATTTACGTGTTCGGCCAACGGTGCCTACGTCCACGAGAGACATCCACCAATCCACTATCGAACGAATGGATTACAACGAGGAGACTCGATCGCTCACTCACACCCTCTCTCACAATCTCTCTTTGTCTTGCCTCTCAATCTCACCGCCTCACAGCAATTGCTCTCAGCCCAAACAACAAAACAACGCACGTAAAAATCTAAGCAACCCTAACCCTACCATCCCTTTTATAGACCCAAGGAAGAGAGATGGATGTGTGGATTCCTACCAGATACCTAATCATTATCCATCTATCTAGGAAACAAAAAGATAAAGACTCTCCAGAGTCTAGATAACTCGAGAGTTCACGTCACATGGACACGAAGAGAAACCATATGAACCCAATCGGGCTTGGTCTTGGAGCTATGGCTACTGACTTGGACTCATCCAAGTGGGCTGGACTCATCTAGTTGTCTGGACTCAACACTTCTTCCCTCCAGCCCACTGGAGTGTAATCTTGACGTCTTCAAGTTGTCCTTTCCTGACAGCTTCTGATCCGCTCCCCCCTAAGACCTTGCAAGACGCATCCGGATACCTTAAAGCCATCCACCGGGCTACTTCCACTTCCCCGAAGTGTATGACCTCCACACCGAAGTGCCGCCACCTCTTACCGCGTGCCCTGCCCCCCCCACTGGGTGCCTCACACCCCCCAACCGGGGGCGCCGCAAAGTACGTCCATTTGCGAGTTGAGTCGTGGCTCCTCTCTCCTCCCTTGTTTGCACAACTGGAGAGATCACCCCCTGATCAATCGAGAGCAAATAGACCGCTTCGGCTCACTCTTTTTTTGCGCTTCCTAGCACACCATCGCTGTACAGCTTCGCACAACATACTTGGTCCTCTCTCCCTCTGAGCTCTCTTGGACATCCTGCATTGGTTGCACCACTCGTGTCTGCCAGACTTCCGTAACATATCCCAGCTTTCCCTGCGCTCTTGTACCATTCCGGATACTCTAGACCCCCCCTACGCTTGCTTTTGCGTACCTCTGGTGCAACGATTCTTCCCCTGTCCATTCTCCTTTGCTATCCACTGGACTCATGTCGGACAGTAGCTCCCCTGTTTGGACACTCCCCTCCCATCGGTATAGCCCTCAGTCTTCTTTATCCCCACAGCACCTCCTTGTTTCCCTTGGAAACTCTGAGAGTTTCCCCATCGCCCAAGTTGCTCCCTTTAATCTGCATTCCAATAGAAATCACCTTTTTCCGTATATTAGGAACCTGTCCTTACCTCAAGAATCAACGTCACAAGACCTCCCGTCTGCCATCGGACCACCGGACGGACCCCTCTGCCAACAACTCTGCTAGCTTGTGTTTTGTTCGCCATCCATATACGTCCCTCGCAATGGTGCAGTATATAGAGAACCTTCTCTATCTCTGCACAAGTGGTCAAGCACTGCCTGAATCTATACCCAATCACTGACTTTCCATCTTCCGATGCTTGCTAGAGTGCATCCCTCGCATCCTCATCCTCATCCATCACTGCTGTCTCTGCTATAATCTAAGACTGATCCTGTGCTTTATACTTTGACAATCCTCTTGATATGGCCCTCCTGTCGGCAATAAAGCACCTAACAGTGGCGCCTCTCGCTTGTGACCTCCACCGTCCTTTTCCAGTAACCCCTATATGACCTCTTCCTTGACCCTCGGTCTCTTTCCCTGCTTTCCTTCGAGACTAGGAGAGCCTTGCGACTCACTCTGATCTGTCGAACCCATCTCTCTCCTCCGAGCCTCTTCATTGAACAGGGCATCCTTGACCAATATCGTAGTACAACTTCATTCGGCGCATGAATTGGAGAAAAACCACCACTGGGTCTCCCAACTCTCTGGCAAGGAAGACTCAAAGCAATAGGCCTGCATCTCGTCGTCAAACTGTAGGTCATACACTGGTCCAAACTGATTGACCAATTCTGGAACTGCGCTCATGGGTTCCGCCACTGTAGTCTCCCTTCCGAAGCTTCAAATCACAAGCCTCACTCATCAATAGGCTTTGTTCCGAATATGTCTTCCGACTGGTACATCTTCCTCCAACTTTGATCACAACTCTAAGGCACTCTCTCCTGTGCTACATATGGACACCTCGTGTCCAATGTCACTGTCTGTATTAGCCCATCGTCTTCCTTTCATCTTTCTCCTTCCTCATCCTTCGTCCGTCTAAAGGGTTTTCCAATCCTTTAATTCTCCAAAGGGTCGGCATCCTTGCAAAAATAGGATGGTCCTCATCCTAGATTTTCATATGGCATAATTCGTCGCTGAAAGTACGATCATTAACCCAAATTTATCTCCGCTATCTACTTACTTCTGCGTCTCCAAATAGAAGCAAAATCTCCGAAAACCACCCCGCTGATTAATCCTGAATATGAGAAAACCTTAGGAAGGGCTAAACTGTCAAAATCAAAACTTCGGTACCAAACTGCTTCAAAATCAAAGGTTCTTGGGCCAATTCTACAAAATTAAAAGTTCTGTTCTCGCCCAATTGACAAAAAATCCATAACTCCTGGAGACCGAAATTGAAAATAGCCAAAAACTTCAGGGATTAAACTGTAATTATCAGGTAACTCTAGGACCAATCTTTAATTAACCGAACTCTAGGGACCAAACTGTATTACCACCCCAAAATCAGGGACTAAAAATGTAAATTACCCGGTCAAAAAGCTACGCTGGCTGGTCAAAACGGTCACCGGTTCAAGTCAACGGTCAAACGCTGACTGGGCGCTGACGTGGCGCGTGGCTGAGACTAATCTCACTTGGCCGATATTCAAACGGCTCGTGAGGGCGCCGTCCGAACTCCGTTTTCGACGCGGTTTGGTGCTGAGCTCCGTATCGACGAGAGGAACAACCTGGTGCCTCAAAATTAAATTTGAGCACTTTTCCTTTCCCGGACACTCGATTTCGACCTGGCTCCGATCGCCTCCACCTAGACTCTGATAACCAATTGTTGTGCTCAACTAATTTATGGATCACCCCACAAAAGACATAAAGATTTACGTGGTTCTGCCAACGATGCCAAGTCCACGTAGAGAATCACCAATCCACTATTCGAACGAATGGATTACACGGAGGAGACTCGAAGAATCGCTCACTCACACCCTCTCTCCAATCTTCTCCTCTGTCTTGCCTCATCAATCTACCTCACAAGCCATCTGCTCTCAGCCCCCCACAACCACGTAAATCTACGCACCCTACCATCCCTTTTATAGACCAATGGAAGGAGGTTGTGCATTCCTACCAGATACCTAATCATTTATCCTAATCTATCTAGGAAACAAAAAGATAAAGACTCTATCTCCAGAGTTCCTAGATAACTCGAGAGTATTTCATATCACCGTCAACATGTACACTCCATATGAACTACCATCGGCTTGGGCTTTGCGTGCTAACTGGACTTGGAACTCATCCAAGTGCTTGGACTCAACAACACCCTCAAGATCAAACTCTCGAAAGCAAGTTATAAAATCAATCTCACACATGAGCAATCCAAGATCGCAAAACAATGGAACCAAAACCTAGATCCAATCCCAACCCTTGAAAACAAATGAACGATCGTTGTTTTAGATACTTGCCTTTTCTTTCTTTTCTGTCTTCTTGTTAGATCCTTAATATGGCGGGCTCTAGGGTTCATACATATTATTCTCTGATATGTTTTGTGTCTGTCTCCGATTGACTTTTTTTTCTATTGCTTCTTGGTTTAAGGTTCTTTCTCTCCCATCTTTGTTTGGTTGTTTCCAAATTTTTATCTTAAACAGATTATTTAAATCGTTAGTATAATGAGTTGTAGGGACCCAATTTGGGCTTTTTCGTGTAAACCTCATTTGAAATTGTAGCATTATTAGTCTATTCTGTCATTTATTTGAACCTCTAATATGTGGCCAAAAGCCCGCCTCTATTTTCACTTAATTGTTGAGTAACTTTCTTACCTTTTTTCAAATCTTCTCATAGTTTCATCAATCACTGTGTTAACTTTCCATTAGACTTGGTAATTATTACATTGGAGACATTGTCTATTTGATACGTAAACCCTCTTCTGTTTGATAATATTCTGCCAAATTGAATTGATTAGGTATGCTACCAAACTCTTAGCAGGATTAAAAGTAAGATAGAACTCATGGAGACATTGTCTATCGGTGGACCATTTTTGGGCGTTCCAAAAATAGTATCTGATTTTTTTTTTTCACTGCAGCGAAGGATATTTGTTGTTTGCTAGGTTTTTCGGTTGTCTAACTATTATAAACTAACGCCCAAAAATTTGCTGTGAACATTTTTCTCAAGTTCCTGACTTTCCATTTTTTTTACAATTTTTATGCTTTAATCAATTCACTCATGATGTTATACATTAAAATTTTAATCTTAATCGAATTTTTACTCATTGTTTGGGGGAAAAAAAAGAAAAGGAAGTTGGGTGTGTGACATGAATATTGTGGCCCTCTTGAGATTTAAAATTAGAACTTCTCTTTGTCAGACTGTTGGTGAGTTAACTAAAGCTTTTCTATCAAATCACACATATTTTATTTTAGTTCCCAAAATGTGATTTTGATTCTTCTATTTAGGAAAAGTTAGAAAAATTATCAAATTGTTGTTACATTAGAAAAATTAAACCACCTGTCTAGTGATGTGTTATCAATACACCAAAGGAAATCTTTGAGTTGTTATGTTGACTTGAATTGGCCTCTTCAACATACCAGTTTTAGCACCCCACAACGTGCACTCACGGTTATGCAACCATTCATGTATCAAGCTTACACACTACTGCCAATTATTCCTCATTAGTAATCCCTATTCTTCTCTTGTTAAATTAATTACTATTTGACCTTATGATCATTTTTATTTCTGTTATCTTTGAGTGATCATCTATTTGACCAAGTCTATAAATGAGGCGTTGGATATCATTGAAGTTGTTGGTGTCTCATTTCAGTTAATCAATGTCCAATTGGGTCAAATGCAATTTTATGTCTTATTTGGAACTTGAATTATTAAATCTCCCTTCTCCCTTCCCGTTGATATTAAGGTGATAACAATTACCGGATCCCGGAAGTGTTATTTTTTCATAATTCCTCTTTGTTTTACTTGTTGAATATAACGTGTGGTGACATAGACTCCTCGAAACTGCTACTTGTTGGGGAATATTTTCTTCATCCTATGCATCATCACTATAGGTCAAACAAGATTATTTTTATGGATTCCTTCTCTTCTAAGTTTCTAACCATCCCATGGTACAGAGAATAAGCATTCACCTTTTTTTAAATCAGGTATCTCACTGAACAAAGCTTTCCAAAAGGAATGATAAGGATGCAAATAGTGGTTGAAGTTGATGATGGTACATGACGCTCCCGGGTTGAAAGAGAATGTTGATGAATATTGCGTAGGAGTCGGGATATAGACAAAGGTTAGGTAGCCTAAAAACTTGCCCAGGTGAGAATGGGGGCATCTGCAAGTCTTAGTCTTGAGATATTCTAATAGTCATTGAGTTACTGCTTTCCTTAGAAATCTTATCATTGTATTTTAGGTGCAGTTTATCATGCATGCAATCATGTGAAGACCAGGTATTGGTGGATGACGTAATGGCTTACTATTTAAATTATTGTAGTCATTTATCATTTCTTTGCTTTGTCATTTTTTTCCTCCTTGCACATTGTCAACCAATTAAATTTCTCTCTAACACTATTTTTTTCTCTTTGTGCTTATTTGTGCGAAAATCAACATTGGTTGCATATTGTTCCAAAGTTTGGTTTTTTTGTTTTTGAGATCATAATATTTTGATGGTCGTTAGAAGATCAATAGATCTGTGCAACTGTGAATTACTCATTTGAATGAAGTGTAGGACAACATTCCGTCCTGATACATTTATTGTTTCTTGGTTTCTTTGAAAGGACCATTGGTGGAAAAACTTGAGGTATCATAACCCCTAGAACTACTCTTTTTTTGCTTGTTTAATATAACTAGGTGGTGGGCATCCCTCGGAACTACTCTTTTTTATTGTTGAATTATAACGAGGTGGTGGCATAATCCCTCGAAAACTACTTCTTTTTTGATTGTTGAATATAACGAGGTGGTGACATAATCCCTCGGATTGCTCTTTTTTAATTTTTAATTGTTGAACTAACGAGGTTAGTTGTGGACATAAACACCCTCAGACCTATTTTTTTTGTTGCTTGTTTAATATAACGAGGTGGTGGTAAATCCCTCCGAAATCTCATTTTTACTTGTTGAATATAACAAGTGGTAACATATCCTATAGATGAAACATGCATGCTTAGAGTTGAGAAAGAAAACAAATCTACTCTTTCATCCGTTGGCTGCTCAGAAATTTAGAACTTATATGTGCCTCATTTTTATGCTTTCACATTTAAATACATAAAACTAATTGGTAACAATATGTTTTTCTTCAACCTTTATTAGTTTTGTAATTTTTTAATTTAAAATTATAGATGATGAAAGTTTTCCTCACTAAATTATATATTACACATGATTATTTTCATTAACTATTGGGGACAATAATATGACCAAAATATATTAAATATGTGATAAACATATTGACATAAGAAATAGTCCCTATAGTGACCAAAGTTTTTCCTCACCTATTGGTTTATATTATTATTTTTGAGTCAATTATTTGTGACAACAATATGTAATGGTGATGAAATGTTTTGTCATAAAAAGTCACTATAGGTGCGAATTTGTTTTCTCAACCTATGTTTTTTACTTGCTCAATTTTTTCATAACTATTTGTTGACGAAATAGATAATTGGTGACAAAAAATATATCAAAATGGTGATGAATATTTCGTGACAAATCCTCATTATAGGTTGAGGAAATAAATTTTGTCACAAAACATATATTATCAAAAAAAGAAAAAAGGGAGAAAGACAAGAAGTGACGGAAAAATAAAAATTTAATAGTCACACCCAGGAGCCGTTTCTGTGACGAACCGCTATTTTTGATGAAGCGTTTTCATAATCACCGAAAGTTTTGTCAACCGAAAAAGTGTGTTCTCCCATTTGTGAGGAAAACATTGCACGTTCGCGACGCAAATTTTCCTTCGTTCACCAATTAAAAAGAAAAATTTTTCAAAAAAACATTTTTCTTTTAGTTTGCACTTGATTAATCCTTTTTTTTAACTCATTCCCTAAGAAATAGCTTACCTCAATGCCTTCATCCCTAAATGCTGTACAATTTGACAGTGCCCTGGATCTGAATTGAATTCTTGTCGACAAGAAAACGAAGAGGAAATGCTTGCCGCTGTGAAAATCTTTTGACAAAAAAAAAAAAAAAAAATAAAAAAATTTGTCCAAGAGATCAACCTTCTCAACTGGAAACATGCCTTGTAATCATCAGAATCAATTTTTTCAATTCAATAATCTTCGTTCATGTCATGTTTTCCTTTTCTACGAAAAAAACAAAACTTGCATATCGTCCTTACTTAGTTTTTACTCCTAAACACAAGACCCAACCACCACCATTATCACTTTCCACAAAGCCCCAACTCTAAGCCCTTTACCCTCCTTATGCGTCTTTGGTCTGTCCCACTGTTCCCGCCCCCCAACAAAGCCCGACACCGGGGCACCTTAAAATATCTCTCTTTTTCCCTGCCGTTTACCTGTGCTCGCTTGTGTTTTCTTACTTACCCCCAAACCTCTTATTTCCCTTGTCTCTGCTTTTTCTGTACCTTATTTTACCCTTTTCGAATTACAAGTTGGGTCCAGGACCATTCTTTTTTACATGCACAACGGTCGCGTGATTTCGTAAGTTTAATTATGGGCAAAATCCTGCAAATATGCAATTTTTTTTGTTTGTGTGATATAATTTTACTAGACTTTTTTATATTTACATTTATGACATATTTTTTTATATTTCACGTTTACTCTTATCTCAAAGCTCGAAAAGTATATAATTTTGATTAATATTTAAAAAAATACTAAAAATTAAAACAGTTTAAAAATCTCAAAACAATTAAAAATAAACTTAACTGACTTTTAATCATTTTTTTTACCAAAAATAATCAGTCTTTTGTCCGTAGCAAGGACAGTTTGGTCATTTAGAAAAATAAGAAGCAAACAGTCAGCAGCTGTTTCAAAATGTAAAGAGATGTAGAATAATATTTCAAAGGACAACAAACAATTAGAATATCAAAACTATTTTGTTGCGTGAGATAGTCGCAG
>CM018909.1:12193059-12195559 GCA_009663005.1 Actinidia chinensis | reverse complement strand
CCGCATAAATCTTTCCACAAGTCTACAATTCACAAGTCCACATTTTGAGGATTAAGCATTAATGGCATTTGATCGTAGTTACTTTTTGTTAAGTAATGATATACATACACATATAGAAATTCTATACAATTTTTTTAATAAAAAACTGTGACAGAATATTGTGTTTTTAATTTTTAACTAAGCATCCATCAAAATATTTTTTATTTACCAAAATATCAGTATAATATTATGCTTGTGGTGCTTTAAGATAAAAAAAAAATGTCTAACTCTAAGGGGTGATTTCTAGAGCTAAATCCTCTAAGGGCTGGTAGGTACTTGCATAACATGCCATTAAAGTATGTAGTAATAAGTCGAGAACACTGGGACAACTCCCTAAAAAATGCTCATTCACCCATTTTTGTATTAAATACCCGTGTGGTTGGCTCTTGGCAGTTAGAACTTGGCACTTCAGATTTGAAATGCCAAGTCTTACTCATTCTAATCAATCCAATGATTAATTGTTATGTTTTATTTATGTATTTTATGTAGAATACCATTTTCCTTTGTTTTATGGTGCACATTTTGAAAGCTAAAGCATGTGAGTTCCCCAATTTTTATCAAAAAGAGGGCTTATCCTTGCAAACATAATTGATTCCAATGTTGGTTTTATTTTTGTCTTGTTTTGACTATGTAGTGCTTTATTAAATTTCCCTACTGTTGAGGTTTTCAAAGAGTTAGTAGGTCTTTGCTTCTTTATAGGAGTAGTTTTATAATGATACAGATGATTTAAGATCCAAATGGTTCACTTTTTCAGGATTAGAAAGTCAAACACAATCTTCCACAGTATGAACAAACAAAACTCAACTGTTTTCCATGTGAATAGCAAATTTAACTTAATTTTTTTAATAAAAACATTTAAAATTTAATATTCTACCAGTTGGGTCACATCACCACATATTAAAATGGGGAAATCAAGATTGAACTAGGCTTTTTTTGGAAGCAGCTTTTAGAGTGTTTATTTCGGCTTATTAGCATAAACTTTTGTTTTTTCTGTATTGGCTTTTTTTTATGGGCCAAAAATAAGTTAAAAAAAATGATTATTGAAAAACTCGGTTTTCATGCTTTGCAACTTCTGTTTTTAAGTAATTAAAAATTTAACATAAGTTCAGTTACAACAAACACTTTGGCTACAAGCCTACAACTTGTAGTTTATTTGTTAAAAATAAATTATATTTGTGCAAAGAAATCAACTTATAGCTTTTAGCTTTCCAGAGGTAATTCCAAAAAACCACTTACTAATTGTCCAATTCGTTTCTTAGCAATTGAGTAATGCAATTCTCAAACCTAATGCTATTAATTTTTAGGGTATAATATACAAATGGCCCTAAAGTATGAGGTCTGTCTTTCAAATTTAATTTTATCAATTTCGTCCTTCAAGTTGAATCAAATTAATTGGTCTAATTTCAAACAATGGACAAAATTGTTAATTGAAACATTTATATACTGTACATGAACGTTCCCTAAAAAAACGTTATGTGTCACTTCAGTCCTTAAAAATTTGAATTTTATCAACTTTATCCTTAAATATTGGAAGGCAATGTTTGGTTAACATAAGTTTTAAAAGAACATAAAAATGTGATTCCTAGTTTCATGATTCGACTGTTTGAATCATATTAAGAAAATTTCTAAATCATTCAGACACTTGAATGAGATTACTTTAAGTATTACTACGTATGAATTTTTTTCCTAACAAATTCTTAACTCAATTCCAAATTTTTGCATCTAAACAGAGCATTAAGTAGTTAGGGATGAAATTAACAAAATCAATGTTTGGGGACCAAAGTAACACAGGATAAATACTTTAGGGACTGTTGTCATATAAGACAAATATTTCGGTAGCCATTTTGACTAGGGTTTGAAATTGGACCAATTTGATTCAATTTCAAAACTTTCAAAACAAAATTGACAAAATTGAAACTTGAAATATCAAAATAACACCTAATTGAAACATATTTAGAGACCATTCGTATATATTACCCTAATACAAAGTGACGGATTTCGTATATCCCTTCATTTTTAGTTTTATCCTTTACTTTTTTTTCTTTTCTTATAAATCCTAAGCCTGTGTTTAGATTACGAATTTAATAAAAAAAATTAAAAAATTAGAGGATCCAATCGTCTCCAAAATTAAACATACAAAAAGGCAACAGAACACATTGCCTGTGGTCAATGCTAAACATCTCTTTTAGCATTTTCTAAGCCAAAATTTTCAAAAATTTGTGTTATTATTTAAAGAAATCCATAATAAAATAATGGGTTTAATAACTGTAAAATATTATTATGATTTGGTGAACTTCTCTGTTCATAGAAAAGAAAGATATTGTTTTTTTTTTGTTGGTAAGATATTATTAATTTGGAACAGAACCCATCTGTATCTGATTGATTGAGATGTTTTAGAGACAGAATGGGAACAGAATCCTGAAAATAATTTTTGATTTCCATTGAATAATTTCTTTCTTTG
>CM018909.1:12140609-12153109 GCA_009663005.1 Actinidia chinensis | reverse complement strand
AATTAAAAAAACAGACACAACACAATTAAAATACGAGTACGGCACGACAACGATTAAGTAGACGAGGCATGACACGGCACGAGTCACACGAATACGTTCAACGGGCCGACACTGCATGACACGATAAGTAAGTAAGAGAGCCGGCAAAAGACACACACGAGTCACCTGATCAAGTTCGCAGTGCCGGCATACACCGACACGTTAATAAGCGGGCCCGACACGACACGACACGAATTAAATAAAAAAAAATGGCATGACACGACACGATTAAAAGGCACGACACGACACGCTTAAAAACAAGACACGACACGCAGATTAAGTAAATGGCCCTGGTACAGCACGACTGGCACGGAAGAAAAGTGGCACGGCACGGCACGGCGGGCACGTTTGACACCTCTAGTTATGGGTTTCCATGCATCAGGTTCTTCTTATAGCTAATGGCAATGGCAGTATTCACCACTTGTTCAGTGGTAGCAGTGGAAAGTTTTGACAAAAGTTTAATTTCAAGGGATCCGTCTTCAGATTCATCCCATTTTAGATATGGTAATTATCAATCAATGAACAGTTGTTTTAATTATCACATCACTGATGTTTGGGATATTCTATAACATATATATATATATATAATATATATATATTATATGACAAATTTTATTTAGTATTCAACCCAAATAGACCATAACAAGTATTAAAAACTGTTCCTAAAAATTGATGGTTTAGAAAAAAAATAAACAATTAAAACTAAAAAAAATTTTAGACACATTTTAAGAATTTTTCCCAAATCAAGTACTCATTGGTCTGTATTAAACTCTGTAGGTATATTTAACTTGTAGGTTGTAGAACTAATCTCAATCAATTCAATTTCTTCTGGATTAATTCAAAATTCCGATTGCACCGCAGGATGAGAAACGAACCCCCCCCCCCCACCCCCCCCCCCCCCAAGAAAACGAAATGACAACAACTCGGGTGCAAATGCTTTTTTTATCTTCCAAAATGCTGCCTGAAGAGACGATACTTCACCGTCACACTCAGGCTCCGTTGATAATGTTTAAAAGCAAATTTTTTCTTAAGTTTGTTATTAAAAATGTCAAGTTTTTTTGGCTTTTTTATTTTTGTTGCTTTACTTTAGTTAAAACTAAGTAAAAAAGCAAAAATAAAAAAATCAATTCTGATTAGTTTTTTAATTTATTTTAAGTAAAAAAATAAAAAAAAAATTAAAAAAACCTGATGCCAAACGTAACCTTAGTTGCTCAACTTCCTTAGTTGCTCAACTTCCATCTCGCTAGAAGTTTTAAACGAAGACAGAGTACAAGTGGCCAATGACAACTTTTGATACTCCGCATAAAACTTATTCAATATATGTTTCTTATCCAGAATGACACTTCCATAAATTTCGGAGTAACAAAACTTCACATATTTAAACTCAAATAGAGAATTTAATTCAACAACAGATTAACAACAAAATACAAAAAAATATTCATTTCCCCAGTACTTATCAAATTTAATCTTCATTTTCATAGTTATAGCACCTAAAGGGTGAAATCGGGATCTTTGAACAAATCATAGAAGAACGTTTGAATAAAGACAACCTAAGCGTGACTCGATACCCAATAGGAATTTAAAAATGGTTAATTTTATCCTCTATCTCTACTCAATATATAATACCAAATTATAACCTAAATAAAAAAAGTGAATAAAAAGTGAATAAAAGAACAAATAAAGAGAAAATAAACTAAGGTCAAGTTGGTTTTAATTGACCACTATAGATGCGTAAATAAAGGAAACTTCTAACTTAAAATTAGAAAAAATCTTCCTATCCCAACAATTTTACTAATGAGTTGCATAATTATATGATTTCTATAAAACGAAAACACACAGAACATATCATCCACATTCAATCTAGCAAAACCACTATTTTTATGCTGAAGAGTTGCTTGGAGGCGCGGGGATGAGAAGGACTTCCAATGGGTTGCTTTATGGAGGGCAAGCCCCAACCCTCGGTCATATCCCACTTTTGCGTTCATGGGGGTGGGTAGGCCGAAAAAACTTGAAGCCCTGAAGCACAACGGACCGAATCGTTAACTGCACCATTGTAAGCTCAATGCACTCCCGGAACATTCTTTTCAGCACGATCGGAAGATACTCAAATGCTGCCCCTAACATCAAACCTTGCACGACTTGTGAGAAAACTCTCGGTCGGAACTCATTAGGGATCATCCCACACGTTTGGATCTAGGTGCTGATGTAAGTCAGAAAATTAATCGTTTCTCGACTATTATGCCGCGACAATAAAACCGAAATAGGATCTTGAATTCAATACATCTATAAAATAATCTTTACAATAATAAGCGAGTAGATCTAGCCTTTATATACCATCTGATCAATGAATGAGCCCCTTAAATTGAATACTTTAATTTCTTGGCTCACCTGCTCTTCTGTCTCTAACTTTAAAGGATACCAATATTCTAATATTGATGGAAAAATCATACAGTTCAAGGGGTGTGGTTATCCTATTTAATAGAGGAGAGAAGGAGGGCCTAGAGATATACTCCTAACAAGGATTCCTATCCATCATGGTTATCCTTTATCATTAAAGGAGTTTTCTATTTAAAAATATAATTAGATGAACCTTATCTTTTATTGGCTTAATTATATGGAGTTTAGTATAACAAATGCCTAAAAACGTTTTGTGGAGACTAGTGGGCCCAACTTAATACGTGTGACATAACATTCCCACTTGGCCCATAGCGATTGTGTTGCCAAATGTGTATTTCTTTAAAAATGCAGTTTTTAATGACTCATGAGATCCATAATTTTAAAACTTTAAAACGGTGATCAGAATTTTTCATAAAATCAGCAAATAGGTCAACTTTAAATTAAACAACTACTGTGGTTAATTTAAATCACCAATTGTGAGTCATAGCGGGTGTATGTAGCATCCATGCCATATTTCCTTCTATGCCACTTACACCATTCATAACCTTTATAACCCAATGCATAATCGAAAAGTACACAATTCTACTTTAGGATACATTCCTAAAAGAAGCACCCACTAATTTTTGTTTGGTCAAGACATTCCTGTTTTATTAAAATCCAACATAATATGTGCACACACAAATGGGGAAACAGGAAAAAAACAGAAGAAAAAACACTCTAATAATGAGGCAATTTAGTGATCGAGTACAATAACCACTCAAAATATTCATCTGGATTGCTCAAAAGACCCATCCTAACACACCATGTTCGTTATATGTCTTGGTGTGGCAATCCTCTCGTTAGCGGATCGCTATCATAGGTGGTGCCTCATGTCTCAATTGACACCTTGTTGTTATGGACTCTTTTCTAAACAACCAAGTACTTAACTTCCATATGTTGGAACCATTAGAGTTACTTGCCATCTTAGAGAAGAAAACTGCTGCGGAGTGTCACAATATATCGTTCATCGTGGCAATTGAGTCGACCACACCAAGTCCTGAGATAAAATTCAGCAACCATAAAGCATGACCTGTGGTCAAAAGCATGCCACAACTCGGCCCCATCATGGATGCCAGAAAAATAGATGCTTCACACTCTTCCACGAAATTGCCTCCACAGACAACAGAAAAACAAATTCTGATGTTGATTTTTTGCTATCTAAACAACCATGCGAAATCCGAAATCCGAGTTATCGACACTTCCAAACGATCCGATCTCTATAAGTGGCCCCCCCCCCCATGTCAGTCTTTGGTTCCTTGAAGGTATCGCATAACATTCTATCGCTTTCCAGTGTTCCATTCCTGGGTTACTTGGATCTTACCAAGGCATCCAACTGCAAAGCTAAGGTCGGGTCTAATACAAGTTGTGCATACATCAAAATCCCTAAAGCTGAAGCATAGGAATTACCCTCATCGGCATCATTTCCAAATCATTCATGGGCACTGTTTTTTCATTTAAACTTGTCACCCTTCACAATAGGTTGCATCACATGCTAGCAACTTTGCATATTCAATCTCTCCAAAATCGATCAATAATAACCCTTCTGAGACAACCTAGCAATCTTCGAGATCGATTCTTTGATCTCTATGCCAATAACATACGATGCATACCAAAAGACCATCTTAAGTTTTGGCGGGATTCCTTGGTTTCGTGTAACAACCAAGATCATTGCAAGCTAACAAAATATATCCCAGATAGCCTAAAAATAATAAACTTACTCCCACTGATCTTCAGAATATAACGATCAACAGCGTTTTCCTTAAATCCGAAGGAGGGTAATGGTATCATGAAACTTTAAGTACCATTGCCTGGAGCTTGGTTTAAGGCCATAAATGGATTTCTTTAATGTGCCCAAGCATAACTGACTTTTCTTCTTTGCGAATCCTTCAGGTTGTTCCATGTAAATTTCTTCATCCAAAATACCATTTAAAAAAGCAGTTTCACATCCATCTATGATGTAGCTCTAAGTCATAATGAGCTACAAGGGCGCCAAATGATTCTAAGTGAGTCCGTTTTAGAACTGGAGAAAAGTCTCTTTGTAGTCAATGCCTTCTTTCTGAGTGAAACCCTTAGCCACAAGTCTAGCCTTAAACTGGTTCGATATTGCCTTTGCCATCACGCTTGGTCTTAAAGACCCATTTACATCTGATTTTTGCAATTAGAGGGCAATTCGACGAGATTTCCCAGACATCATTCTGGTGGTACATAGATTTCAAATCATCATTCATGCCATCAACCCATTTAGTAGAATCATCACTACTAATGGCATGTGAAAAACAAAACTGCGATCTTTCTTAATCCCAATATCAAAATAAGATTTCTTGAGATACACCACATAATCATCGGGATTGGCCAGAATTCTTTCCCTCTGAGATCTTCTTAGAACTGACCGGTTGTGGTCGTTTGGTTACATTTTTTCAATGGCGATATCCTCATGAAGTGGAGAATCATTATTTCAGGTTGTTCGTTCTCTCAGACTGTTGGTTATTCTGAGGAAGTGACAACTTCTCGACGAGGAAGAATTGTTGGGAGGTCAATCTTACTTCATCGAAAACTCACTTTCTTGATTCTCACTCAAAATAACTTTCGCCTTATCTAAGTATCTGGCTTTCCGCGTTTACAAACTATTCTCGTACAGGGTTAGGCCCAATAGAATCTGTACCCCTTAGACTTTTTGGATAACAAAGAAATACCCAGAAATTGTTCTAGAATTATTCTTTTCTTGTGGATTATAGATTCTAGCCTCGTGGACAACCCCAAACATGTAAATTCTCAAATGGTTTCCTACCAGTCCACAACTCAAAAGGAGTGTTGGGACCGCATTATAGGAACCCATTCAAGATATACATTGCGTTTTTTAAGTTAAGTGCTTCACTCCCACAAAGCATTGGGTTACAATTCGTCGAACTCATCATACTCCTAACCCATATCCATAAGTGTACGATACGCCTTTCAGCCAAACTCCATTCTGTGTGGCGTACAGGCATTGGGTATTGAGCACGAATGCCTTCGCTTTTCTAGAGTTTGGCAAATGGGCCAGGATTTTGGACTGATCATCATCTTTACCATAAAATTCACCACCTCTATCTGCTCCACTATTTTTACTTTTTAATTTAATTGTCTCTGACCTCAGTAATGTACACTCAAGAATGTCAACGACTGAGATTTTTCATGAATTAAATACAATATCCATATCATGAGAAGTCATTAATAAAGGTGATAAAATATTTTTGTCCAACTAATCCATGGAGTGGGATGATTTCTAAATATCAATGTGAATTATTTAAGAAACTCATTACTTATTGCTGGATCCTTTCTTTGTGTGTTTGGTTGGCTTTACTTTAATACAATCCACCACATCTCAAAATCGTGAAGCCCAGATTTCCATAGGTTCACTATTAGGGTTTGTGCCTCTAGGCGACATGGTAGTCGGCTACAAGGGCAATCTTCATCGCCCTCACGTGGTACAGATAGGGACCGGGAGGATACAGACGAAATGTTTCTTTCACAATGGATTGTAGATAAGGCAAATGCTTGATATCTGATTCATCAACCCATCGTTCTCTTCCAACGTGAGCGTCGAGCTCTTCTTGCGCGCGTTGTAGCGCTTCGGTATGGTTTAGAAGTAAAGAGAGTGCCCATGTCATGGCGATACGCGACGTATCAGAGCCTGCTAGGAGAAAAAGCTACAAAATGCAATTTTGGTCAGTAAATAAACCACCATCTTTTGAACAATAGAACATTAAAACAACAAATATTATAAGTCAAGATAGTTTTCTGTGTCAGGTATAAAATAGTGTGCAATATATATGAGATGTCTAATCCGTTTAAATTTTGGGCAAAATTCGATCTAAGTTTAATTCATATGACGTTTATCTCTCTATTATTAGGAAATATATAGAGAATTCTCATGTCGCATATCTCATGTGCTATTTATCTCTCTATCATTAGTAATATGTGAAGAACTTCTATATTGTTTTGGATTAAACTGCAACCCCTAATTCTTTAAAAAAAGAAATTTTATTGATAATTACACATACTTTTCTTGTGGTTTCTAATAAATACAAAGATATTCTCTATAATTTCTGAAATTATTCTGTAGCTCAAACTAATTTTAAAATACAACCACAATATCCTAATTTTTATTTTTCTTTAATCAATACCCTTTGGCACCTATTAATAGAAGCGAGGACAACTTATGTTGGGCCTAGAATTTCTCTCTTAGGTATTGTCAATTGCTTGTGACAAAACATAATATTTTAATATAATTTTAATATATTTTAATTTCGAGAGTTTGAGTTATTAGTTTGTGAAGACACCTCATAGCCAAGTATTCAACTCAAAGTACAAGTATTAAAGCCAAAGGTACAAGTCAAAAATGGTCAAATATCGTATTTAATAGTTCATTTATAGAAGTTTCCATATTTGGATTTGGAAAGCTTTGACTAATGAAGCAATTATGAAAAAAGAATGATTTTGTCAGTAGAAAACATTGTTCGACTGGGATTGAGGTTTTCTATATTATTTGAATTTGTAAAAAGAAAATTTCTTATTATATGAGGAATCCTAAAAAATGTGCTTGCTTGGTTTTCAAGTTGTTTTAGGATTGCTAACATAAGGAGATTAAGGAGACTATAAATAGGAGGTAATCCTAATTGGAGATGAGAGTCATTCATATATATCATCTAAATTCTCTATGTACTTGAGAGGTGTTTAGATAATACATTTAGCTCTATATTCTCTCTTAATGTGTTTATCATAAATTCATTCGAATCAATATTGAAGTTCTTAGGACGTACTCAAAAGCGGGTGAATCTAAGTTTAATTTGTGGAGGAATCTGGAGGTGTTGATAATTCAATACTTTATCATCCATTAAAGTGTAAATCGTGGAATCGGTCGGTACAATAACCGCACCCACAAGTTTGAAGATTCGACACTTAAGGAGCGTTGATTCGGTTAGGTTATTTTGTAAGTTGTAACTTGTATTTTGTATAGTGAATTAATTGGTCGGCTTTAGTTTCGTCATCTTTGAGGTTTTCCAAGTAAAATAGTTGTGCGCGTCTCTTTTTGTGTGCTTTTCAAGTAAAATAATCTTACGTGTTTCTTTTTATAAGTTTAATTTTTTTTTACTGTTTGCGATATTTGTCCCATTATTAACTTCTACAAATCCATACAACAAATCAACTAAGTTTTTTAATTTTACAAGATATATCTTACCTGGGCTGTGGCCTTGATAATGGTTTCTCTTTTGTGCCCTTCAAGCAACTCTTCTTCTGGGAACAAAGATAGCATCACATCCATGAATCTGTTTCTCACTTTTAGCTGTCCATTTGGCTTCTCTGAAATGTTTTTTTCTTCCAACCACATGCTCATGAGTATCCATTCCTTAGCCGTTGCGGTTTATGGCCCCTCAACCGCCCCTTGCAAATCCAAAGCCAACCACTCCAAACGCGGTATTACTTCGGCTACCTCGAAAACCGCCGCCAGTCAACAAATTCCTTACCCCGTTTGGCAGCAGGAGATGATTTTGGTGGATTCGAATGAGGGAGGATTTGGGGGGGATTTGAAATGAGGGAGGATGTATATAAGGGGGTGCCCCCTTTTAAGAAGGGTGGATTATAGTTTAGTGTTTGGATAGTGTTTTGAAGAAGGAGATTTAGAGTTGGATATGATGGGATAAGATGTACAACTCACAATTACCCCCCACTTCATTAATTAATTGTAAATCTTAAATATATTTTTGTTTAATTAGACAAATATATATTTATCAACATTTAGATGATTAATAAAAAAAATTCACTTTAAATATTAAATATTATCATTTAAAAAAACATATAATTCATTTTTTTGGGGTTAAATTAAACTCCAAAATTTAAATTATTTAGTAATATATTAGTAAAAATATATTACTTTCAAACATTTGAATCTAAAAAAATTAAAGTAATCAAATTTAAAAATATTACTTGAAATTTTAATATTACTTATGTATGAAATTTTTAATATTAATTATAATTCATTTTTTAATTTTTAACTTTGTCTTAATGAATATTAAAAAATAATAAAAAAAGAATAAATATCAAAAGTATTTGAATAAAAAGTCCAAACCACCAAAATATGCAAATTCCTACCCAAAGGTCCTTGTAGTTTAGAAAATATTTCACTTTGATTCTCATAGTTTAATTTTAATAATTACGATCTTGGTATTTCAATTTGATTTCCAACTCCAATTTAATTTAATTAAATTAATTTCATTTTCATTTAAAAAACGTTTTACTGCAACTGCACAGAAAAAGTAAAAATTGGCTCTATGCTGAGAAGAGTCCCAAATTCACTCACCACCAATCATAAATATTCATAAATTGTGTTCACCAAATTTGTACCGAATTTATGCGAAAAAACTCGAATATATATAAATAAAATTAACATCAGTAAAAAATTCATTTAAATATTAATATAACCATTTATAATTATTTATTTTTTGGTTAAAATTGAGGGTATCTATTTCAAGTTTCAAACTTCATGGGAGATAATTAGATTTTTTTAAACGTTAAGTTTCCGTGTGTATTAATTGAATAACCTCAGGGGAGGTAGTGTAATTTTACACCCAAATAAAAATCGAATCCTCTGGTTCTTCTTCCACCAAATTTTTTTTGGGGTTTAGCCTGGAGAGAGAGACCTTTGCGAGGTCTTTCACCACCCAAACTCGAATCCTCCCATGGTTCTTCTTTTGCCCAGCACGAGGGCCACGGTATTTCCCAACCCACGCGGCGCGCCGCGTGACCACAGGACGGGGTACCCCCTGTCCGTCGTATGTCCGGCTATGGACCGATTTGGAAGGCAGTGGAAGAAGAAATCAGGGAGAAAAAAAGGTGTGCCAAACCATGGAGAAGATAAGAACATGGAGAACAAATCTGGAGACTCCCAAATCCGGGAGCAAATCCGGATGCCAAACAGGGTGTAAGTGCCCTTCTGAAACGCTTCGACTCCTCGTTGTCATCGCGGTCGCCAGTCAGGCTATATCGCTTCCCTGCCCCCCAAACAAAAAGATCTGACAAACACTAGCAGAGTTTACAAGGGAAAAAAAAAGGCAAAAATTACTGTAAAGACTAAAGACTCCTGTAGTATTAAGGAAAATTGCAGAAGTACCCATAGAATGATACCAATAATTTTTTCAGGTCAGACTTAATTGAAAGAAGGTCAAGAAAATTATAACTCGTGAAAAACTGTGAAATTAAATGTGTTCATTTCCCCAAGGTAGTTACGTTTCATTGCTATGTATAATGACAAATTTACATTAATTTCGTTAATGTTATTACAAATATGTGATATTGAAATATTTCATGTCAAAGATTAAAATAGATTTGTAGAACCAAAAATATCATATTATTTTGATAATTTGGTATCCTGACAGAATTAACAATTAACTAATTTTTAGGATCAATATCACCATCTATTAGAAGAGTTCCGATTAAAAGAGGGAGAAAGTTTCGTATAGACTAACAGCTAAAGTCAATAATTAATAAAAATTAAGATATTTTGAGCTTAATATCTTAGAAGGGAAAATAGTCTTGGCAGTCTAATCCTGTTAAATGACACTACTGAATGAAATTTGTAAGTACGCCATACCTGCAATCATTTGGAGCATCAAGTTGATAGTTCAACAACCTTTTGCACCACTTGATCATGTCAACTATTGGTTCGACTTCCCTTTGTTACATGCCGACTCGATTAGGCCAATGGAGGGCCAAGTTGCTTGAGAGCCTAAACACTCTAGGGCTTTCTTTGTTTCCATGGTTCCTTCCGGAAGCTTTGAGATTAATCTAGAAGGCTCCGCCCCCATGCTAAAGATTAACGGAACTTCTAGATCATGTGGAGATTCTAGTACATTGTGAAGCTTCTAGGAAGACCATTGTACATAGAGTTGTCTATAACTTGGTAGAAGATTCTAGGCTCATTGAATTGTTATATAAAGGGGGCCACCCCCTCATTTGTAAAGCTCACTTTTGAGTGAATCCAAAGACATTCTCCCAAACTCTCTCTCTCTAGAGTTTCTCCTTGTTGCCTACTTGCTCTCACTAGTCCTTGACTTTCGGTTGTTCTAGGCTTACTTAGCGGCTTTTGCCAGGAAAAGCGCTAATTGGCCGCCACGGTCGAGTGATCGGATTCAAGCCCGTGACAAGTGGTATCGAGAGCTGTTGGTTCGAGAGGCTAAGCGATGGCAACCACTTCGGATATGATGATCATGGAGGCGATTTATAGGGGGATACTCTCCTCCAACCACCGGCAAGGGAAGACGGGGACGGTCCGCGGACACATGCTTCCCTTGGAGCAATACTCCGACGGGTGGAGTTTGCAGGCCGACGATCGGGAACAAAGTTGTGGAAATGGATCAACGCCCGATGGACTCGAGGTGGACATAGGAGTTCCACTGGAGAATCCTAGGAGCCTCAATCCGATGGCCGAATCAATGGAAGGCGCCAATGGATCTCTTAAAGACTCTCCTTCCAACCGAGATCGCCGCCAAAAGGAGGAGATAAAGGAAGTCAAGGGCGACTGGTCCTTGTGCAAGATGGCGGTTACACAAGGTTCCATTTCTTCTCTTACTCTCGCTAGGTCGACATTCCTAACCCCGAGAGTTCAGGGGTCGAGGAATGCGAGAGAGTTTGTATAACTTTTTATTTCTTGGATCAATATTTCGAGGCCCAATGGCATCATGAGGAAATAGAAAGATCAAAACGGCCCCTCTCTTTCTCTCGATGCGGCACGCTATGGTGGAGACGGTGGGGGGGGGGGGGAAACATGCGGATATTGAACCTGGGATTTGCAACCATATTGACATGGCTGATTTTAAAGAAGGAGATTTCAACGGCAATTCTATCCGATGATTCGGAGCATGGCAAGGGCAAGATGCGGCGTCTCTCCCACAAATACTATTCGGACTATGTGAAAGAGTTCTCCGAGCTATTGCTGGAAATTCCGACATGACCGAGAGGAGTTCTCCTTTTCACTTTCATTGACGGACTTTCAATCTTGGGCCAAGATCGAGGTGGCAAACGCCGAGGACCACTAGACCTTGCAACGGCCATCTCTATAGTGGAGTCTTTTGAAGACTTCCAAGAAGGTTAGTCTCCTCTTTTAATGCCCAAGTTTGAAGAACTTAGCAGGACCAGGTGGGGTATACGATGAGGAGCACTAAGCCATCTTCTCCAAGTGATGCGGGTTCGACAAGGGTCGGAGGAATGGCGAAAGCCCCAGCTCTCATGTTTCTTATGTGATGGTAATCACTTTGCTAGGATTTGCCAAAAAATCGAGTTGTCGGCCCTCATCCTGATGACGAGGAAGAGCCCCACCATGGGGAACCAAGGTGTGGATCATTTTATACGATTGCTCGATGCATTCAAAGGCCCAGTGGGCAAGACCGAGGCGCCAAGGAAGGGGCCATGTATGTGGAAGCAAATGGTTCGCGGCTGTTACCAACTCGTTCATTATCGATACCCACCCGCGCTTCTCACAATGTTTATTGAAGCCAAGGAGCCCACAGCGGTTAGGCCTCCAACTCAAGGAGAACAAGGAGGGTAAAGCCGTCAACACGGTGGCACGGTCCTATATACGGTAGTGCTCGGGGCGGCGGCTACACATCGGGGAATGGTGTGGCCAAGTGGCTTCACGTGGTACCGATGGGCGTTACCCCATCGTTTTATGTGATGTAGTTCTTGGATGGGGTGCGGCCATTCCCCATCCCCTTCGCCGAACCATGTTGCATCATGGCGAAGGAGGCATGTACAGTACCATTTGGCCGAGGGAGGCATTGAAGTCCCAAAGACTTGTCCGCCATGCAACTCTCCTGAGGATCCTTCCATTGAGCGGAGTCGAATACCAAGATTCCTTCCTCCTGCCCGCAATTCTTCCCAGAAGCGGGGGAGCTTTCCGAGTCGGCCCAAGGCGGCATGCCGACATGGCCAAGGCGGCCAAAAGGAGGAAGAAAGCGGGTGGGGACGAGATCGGCGGAAGGAGGCTCCTAATT
>CM018909.1:12125609-12130609 GCA_009663005.1 Actinidia chinensis | reverse complement strand
GTTCGAGGATTTGACACTTGAGGAGCGGGATTCAGTAGGTATTATGTTATAAAATTGTTGTTCGACGAACAATACAGAATTTAGAAAAAAACAACAGAAAATATTTATTAAATCAAATAAGGACCAGATATAGTAATAAAATTGGAAAGAAATACAAAGACTGTTAAATAAGATGAATTAGAATTGGCAATCGAGCTGAGTCTTGTGTTTTCACACGATCTTTCTCCTTAAGCTGATTCATCCCTTACGGTGCATTGAGTCAGTGGACGTCGCCTCCCAGGATTAAAACAGTAGTAAAACTACGGATAGGTTAGCACCACACTAACCGGCCCGCGAACTCACAGTGTTTTTGAATCTCTCTCTATGGAAGAAGATGACAAGATTAAAATGAAAAAAACTCTCTCTTGGAGTAGTGTGTGCTCTCAAATATTGTTCTGGTTGTGTGTTGAACAAAGAGGAGAATGGGTTTATATAGGAGTGGGGATCCTTATCATTTTTTTACAGGGAATTGATGCCCAATAAATTGTGTTAAGCCTTGCATTATTCTTTTGTAACTGCAGCCATTAACCGCACATAATGTGGTGGTAATTTCAATACAAAATTTTGATATCATTTAAATTCAAAATTTGTAACTCAGCCATTTAAGGCCAATGCATTCAAATTTTTTACCAACAATCCCACACATGAATGATATTGGCCAGAAACGCCCACTGGGTTCAAAAGATCAACGGATACTTTCCTGAACAAGAAAGGTAAGCTTCGCCTTGAACTTCTTTGTGAAAGCTATCGAGTTTACTAGCTGAACAGGGTGAACGCGCGAGTCTTGACTGTTCTGCGTTTGTGTAAAAACAAGACCATAGGCATCACACACGATTTTCTCCAACACTGTATTATTCTCACGATTGGTCCGTCTTGGCCCTCGACACCGCCTGGTTCTATGGTTCTATGAGTGTTTAAAGAATCCAGCCTTGAAAATTCTCATGATGCGACCTACATCATACTCACATAGGTGCATCTCATCAGAGATTCTGCTATAAACTCTGCTTGAAATTTCAAGACATTAAGAGGTCATTGAAAGCAAAGCTTATCTTCTACACAACAGACAAACTAATTGTATCCATAGGAATGGGTAAGAGAGAATATCTCTTCAGTGCTCTTTTTAGTCACCATTCCTTAATTAGTATCTCTTTGACTAGAGATCTTAGGATCTCCAGTCAACTAGGTAGGGTTATCCATTATGACTACTATTTGACATAGGCTCTTTAATTCCATCTCCCTCGATGATGATTTGCAAACCTTGCTCTCATGTTACCATTTGGTTAGCGGATCCACGATATATCTTTGAGTTCACATAGTCTATGAGATAAACCATTGTGAGCAGTTGCTCACGGTATATGCTACGACGAAATGTATAGACTTCCGTTAGACATCTTATATGTGCCCTTCCAATGATGATTGAATATCACAATCTGTATACATATTGAGACACGGTTTTGCTAATTTGGAATATTTCTACGAATTACGAAGCCACTTGCTTCTTCTCCTGCTTTATAAGGCAATGAATGAATTAGCTTCAATTGTGTGATCTAGAAATACACGTTTGTTTAGAAGATTTCCATGAGAGATGCAGTACCCACCAATAGTAAAGGACATATCCACTTGTGGATTTTGAATCTTTACTATATGATATCCAGTTTGCATCACAAATTTACACCACACAGGATAATTAGTGTAATGCAATCATAATCCGTTGTTTATCGTAGATACCTAAATACCAATGATAGCTTCAGTGATTTCCTCAGGGATTACTTGTAAAATTACTCAGTTTGTAACTGAGGTATGCAAGTTCAGGTCTCGGTGACAGTCATCAAATACATTAAACTGCCAATTATATGAGAATACTGCAACTGAGATAAACTTTCTCCAGTATTCTTGGTTGAGATGTTGTAGATTGACATCCACATGTGTTTTTGTACACCTCATTATCCTTGTCAAATTTATCTAGAAATGTTCTAAATATAATGAGTTTGTGACGTTAGTCCTCCAAATGTTCTAGTTGATTTTTTTTCTTAATCCCTAGTATAACATCTGCAATCCCTAAGTCTTTCATATCAAACGTGGAGGTACAAGATCTTCTTGTAACCTTGTCAGTCATCACACTACCAATGATGAGCATTGTCATCTACATATAGGCAAAACAATGACATATTCTTTTTCAGTGTCTTTAATAGAAACACTTATTACATTTATTGATTTTAAAATCCATTTGACAACAGCATTATCACATTTTTTATGCCGATTGGTGTTTGTTCATCATACAGGATTTGACAACTGGCCACACTTTATTTTCGTTCCCAGGAGCCACAAACCATTCAGGGTTGCTTAGGTGTTACATTTTCTCTTCTAAATCTCCATTAGAAATGCAGATTTAACATCTATATTGATGAATTCAAGTTATTACGGGCTGATATAGCTATTAAACATTTATTATGGATTTATCATTTTACAGGGGAAATGTGTTAAAGTAATCAAGACCCTCTTTCTGTCTATATCCTTGACAAAAGTCTCGCCTGTATTTATAAATTGATCCATCCGCTTTATCTTCCTCTTGAATAGCCACTATATCCCAAGGGTTGTAGTAGGAGGAAGATCTACCAATTTCAAGTGTGGTTTTTGAGAAGGACTAATTTTATATTCACAGCCTTTTCATTGAGGTTTATGCATTCAGGACAAGACATAGCTTCCTTAAAACTTTAAAACTCACTTTCTAACAAAAATGTCAAAAGGTTAAGACCAAAAGATTTGTAGATGTTCTCGCCCTCTTGCTACGTCTAGGACATCTCATTGTCCTCTTCTATGGATCTTTGACCACATTTTCATCAAGTGTTCTTTCAAAGAACTTGATTTTTTTGTATTTGGCATCTTTGAAGAAAACATATTCTCAAAAAAACTTGCATTACTTAACCGATCACTGTGTGTTTCCGAATTGTCAGGATTTCTGAAGTAGTTGTGCACAAGAAACCTATATGCAATAATGTTGTGTTGCATAACCAATGATGAAAAAAACAGTCCATGTATTTGGCCCAAATTTTGAATTCTTTGGGGTAAGGATCATTACTTTTGCCAAAGACACCCCCCACACCTTTAAGTATTTGAAGAAGGACTATTTCCTTTACATAAACTCTAAGGTTGTTTTCTCTAATTTCTTATGGGGTAACTTATTTAATAAGTAATTAGCAGTAGAATTGATTCCCCAACAAGTTATGTGGTGTCCGAAACTAATCATAAAGCATCCTTATCTATTTTAATGTCCGGTTTTTGCGTTCAGCAATACCAGTTGATTGTGGAGAATAAGTTGCAGTTGTTTGATGGATATTCCATGTTTAGAGTAGAGCGGCATTCACCAAAAAAGGTGATTCATATTCACCACACCTCTCACTTCTCAAAATCTTAATCTTTTTTTCTTTTTTTCTTTTCTTTTAATTGATTTTCCACTTCAATTTTGAAGATGTTTAAAAAAAAGAATCTCCACCGCTTCAAATCCTGGCTTCTAATGAGGTACCCATAATTTGTATCTTCTAGTACCATCATCAATAAAGGGTACCAAATACCTTTTTTCCCCCTTCCTCTAGTCTGGACTAGTTTTTAAAATCACATACATCACTGTGAATTAATTCTAGAGGTTCAGTCGATCTTTCAATATTTTTAAATGAAGTTCGACTCAATTTTTGCTTCTTCTATTCTTTCTTCCGCATTTCACATTTATGATTAGGATTTATATCATATTTTAGGAAGAATTCTTCAATTTAACTAGTTCCTTATGTTTCTAATGTCACATGTCCTAATCTTCCGTGCCATCCATAAGAAGACTCCAGCAAGTAAGCAAAGAAGGAGTAGCATTCTTATTACTTTTTGAAATATTGGGGAACATACAATGAGCTTAAACTAGCCATTAAGAAACATAACCCTTCCCAATGTAAACCCCATTCTTAAGCTTATAAGTTGTCCTGACCAAAGACTAACTTAAACCCATGCTTAACTTAATAATGAATTCCTGACACTCTAGATTCTTCCTAATTCCTATCACATACGGGACATTGTTTAGAGTGAGTTTTTCCTCAGACGTCATCTTCAGTATGATCGTCCCTTGACCGACTACCTTGGAACTTAATAATTCCCCATGTAGAGTTGTTTCCCCTTCGATGTCTCCTTGAAAGAAAAGAACAATTCCCTGTCACAACATACATGGCGTGTAGCGCCATTGTCCCAACCCCCACTGCCTTGGGTTGTACTCCACCAAGTTAATTTCAGACCCCACAAGAACATATGTCCAAGTCTATAAATATCAGCTATGACCGGTCTACTTCAGTCGTGAGCTCTAGCTGGGCTACTTTTTCTGAACTTTCTTTGAGGAGCTCGGCGTTTGCAGTCAATTTTGCCCGATGTCCCAGCTTTCCACAATTAGCAATTTTCAATCGAACTTTTTGGGAATTGATTGCCCACCAGAACTCTGCCCTGGTCCACTGAGCTTTCCCTTCTTGTTCTGATTCCCACTCTTGTGATTGTGTTCTACTACTTGGCTTTTTACTCCATGTGGGAGCCTCCCTTTGCCTATCATTCAGGCGGTTGTCCTCTTCAATTCTCAAGCGGACTATAAGATCCTCTAGACTCATCCCTTTCGCCTGTGCTTCAAATAATTTTTGAGTCCCTCCATGAAGGTGTTACCTTCTCAATTATCCTCCACCTACAATTCTTCAATGGAGCCATCCCTTCGGCTGCTGTTCATGAAGGTTAGTTGGAAGTCCTTCACTTGGTCGTGACCTTTCTTAGAATCCACCATCTTGACGTCCATACCGGCCAATTCAGAAATTTCTTAGCACAGCATCTTCAACCTTGTACTTCTTATCAGTGAATCCAACAACAACTTTGCCGTAGGCAGCAGACTGCCACATGTACAACGCTGTCAAGACCGTTCAAAATAGTTCTTGCTAAGAAGTTCC
>CM018909.1:12118109-12120609 GCA_009663005.1 Actinidia chinensis | reverse complement strand
GAAACAAGTGAGGTGTCCTAGAAAGTGCCCAAGTACCACTTGATACTCTTGCAATCAATTTTGCACCCAGCAAAAATCTGTATCTGAATAGCTTACTAAATCCAATGAGGTTGAATTTAGGATACCATAACCTAGATCTATTGTGCCAAGTAAATATCGAAAAAAATTTGACAGCAATTAAATGTGATTCTTTGGGTATCTGATTAAATATAAGCACATAAGAAAAACCACTAAAATGATATCTAGCCTACTGGTCGGTAAATATTAGAAACTACCAATCATCCTCTATATGCTTAGTATCAATATTTTTTTATTTTCATTTTATCGAGTTTATGGTGTTGAATCAGGGGGTTGCATAAAGTTTTGAGTTTTCTATACCAAAATTCTTGAGAGATCTTTTATATATTTAGATTGGTTGATAAAGATTCATTTTAGTTTGCTTAATTGAGACCCTAAAAAAATTCAGTTCACCATCATTCAAATTCTTTTTGCATTAATTTTTGAAATTCACTACACATGTTCTCATTTGGTGATTCAAAAAATAATATTTCAACCATATATTTGCACAACAAGTAAATCATCAGTCTAGTTTTGGTAAACAAAGTAGTGTCATTTTTCCTCTTGTAAAATCTTTTTCCAAAAGAAATCCACTTAGTCTTTTGATTACTTATGCTCTTGGGGCGTGTTTCAAGCAACAAAGCTTGCAATTGAAAATATGCTTTGGAAATTCGTAACTTCAAAATAGGGTAGTGGTTGGAGGTGGTAGTTATTCAAGCAAAAGTCTTCAAAAATGAACCATTTAAAAAAAGACACTTTAATTTTGACATCCATTTGAAATATTAAAATCTTTATTAGCAAGCAAAAGGTAATAGCATTCTATAGTTTGGAGTCAAGTTAGGGAGCAAAAGTTTCTTCATAGTCAATTACCTTTTTCTTGGTTGAAATCTTGGGTTACTAATCTAACTTATTTCTAATAATAATGCCATTTTTATTCCTTTTTTTTATTACGAAAAAACCATTTCGGTTTCCAATATTGCTGGACTGTGTGCGTAGGAACCAATGTCAAAAGTTTGTCCCTCAATTGATTAAAGGCCTTCTTCCCTAGCCGAGAACCAAAACTCATCAGTTTCGCTTATTCATATTTGTAGGCTTAATTTCTAATACAAAAGCTATGGTATTACACACATCTCTAGTGGAAAGACCGTGGTGATTACACCTTATGAGGCCGGTCAACCTTCGAATTTGATCAATGAGGGGTGATATTTAACAACTTCTCAAGATTGTGAAAACTGTTGATCTTGTTCAAGATGAGATGCATTTTTCATTCTCTCTTCTTTATTAGAGTATTGAGAGATTTGAGCTTTACTTGTATTATTAGCAATATTACATCATCTTATCCTCAATTATCTAAGTTGAGAGAATCAAATTTCAGCAAATTACAACATATAATAGACTCTTCAATAGTAAAGATCTTTTGTTACTCTTTATACAACTTGTTATAATAAAATATCCAAGAAGAAATATGCCTTTATGCAAATTTAGCATCAAATTTAACCAAAATTATCTTGTTCATGTGAATAAAAACAGTGACAATCAAATACTTTAAAATAACTAATATTGGGTGTTATTCCTTTCCAAAGCTTGTAAGAAATCTTTTCAAGTTTTGAGCTAATAACTACCACGGGGATTTTTTTATTTATTTTTTGTAACACAATAACAAGCTATATTATAGTTCAGTCCCCCCCCAAAAATACTTAGGAAAAACTATATTCATTAAAATGGTTCTAGTCATTTAGTGAAAAGATCTATTTTTACGTTTTTAAAATACTCATTTTGTTGAGGTGTTCTAGATGCAGATAAGTTGTGTGTAATTCCATGATCATCACAATATTTTTCAATATCTTGATTATCAAATTTTCTACCACTATCACTATAAGATTGGTGATAGTGTAACCTATTTCATTTTGTGCCTTCTTTAGAATTTTGCAAATGCATGGGTGCTTTATTTTTGTGAGTTAAGGAATCATACCCATATAAAACGTAAAAAATTATCAACAATTATAAATGCGTATAATTTTCACCAAAAGACTCGCAACTCTTTAGGACCAAACAATCGATATGGCATAAGTTGAAGTGGCCTAAGGTGAAAATAGATTTTCTTCTTTGAAAGATATTTTATGTTATTTTCCCTAGTTTCATGCATCACAAATTTTAATCTTAACAACTTGATTTTAGGCAACCTTTAACATAAATCATCTTGTTTCAACTTATGAAGTAAATTCATGCTAGCATGTCCTAATCTTCTATGCCACCAGCTATTTTCATTTATAGCCGCAAGACATTTAATAATCCTTAACTAACTAAACTATCAAAGTCAAAGGTGTATACGTTTTCATGTTTGAATGCAATAAATAAATATTTTATTAATTAAAAGCATGCGTAATTATGCATTGATTTTATCAATATAACCTTAAATAGTCTTTATCACATAATTGGATTA
>CM018909.1:12110609-12113109 GCA_009663005.1 Actinidia chinensis | reverse complement strand
ATGTAAGTACAATATCTTTTGTTATTTAGACCATTGTGTCATCATCAAAACTTTGATGTACACCTTGTTGCGTTTGCTATAACTTGATTCCAACACTTACTCCTAACTTACATATGGATATAGTTCGGTATTTGTATGGCTAGTCTCGAAATCTAAGTTGATAAATGAGCAAGTTGTACTTATGTGAAATTGACAAACGCCAATAAATACGTAGTTATATTCTTATTTATTTATTTTTGACCAATTCATAGGCATAATTATTTCTTCTAGAAAAGGAAACACAACAGAATACATATCCATCCAATTGATGTATCTAGCACAACACTATTTATTGCTGAAGAGCTTGTTGGTAGGAGCGGGATGAGATGACTTCCAATGGAGTTGCTTTATGGAGGGCAACCCCAACCCGTCGGTATATCACTTTTGAGTTCATGGGGGTAGCCAAAATGAAAGCCGAAGCACAAGACCCAAGCGTTAACTGCACCATTTCTAAGCTCGATGCAACTCCCGGACACATTCTTCTTCCAGCACTATAGGAAGATACTCAATAATGCTGATCTAACATCAAAACTCGCTACGACTGTGAGAAACCTCTCTGGTCGGAACTCATTAGCGGTCATCCCACACGTTGGATCTCGGTCGCAGCTTCCACCGGTTCAACTAATTAGGGGTTGTGCTCTAGGACATGGTTAGGTCGGCACAAAGGCAATCTTTCATGGCCTCCCGATGGTACAGATACGGGGACCGGGAGGATACAGACGCAATGTTTCTTTCAAAATGGATTGTAGATAAGGCAATGCTTGATATTCTGATTCATCAACCCTCGTTTTTCTCTTCCAACGTGAGCGTCGAGCTCTTCTGCGGCGCGTTGTAGCGCTTCGGTATGGTTTAGAAGTAAGGAGAGTTGGACCCATGTCATGGCGAGACGTGACGGATCGAGCCTGCTAGGAGAAAAAGCTACAAAATGCAATTTTGGTCAGTAAATAAACCACCATCTTTGAAAACAATAGAAACATTAAACAACAAAATATACAAGTCAAAGATGGTACTTGTTCTGTGTCAGGGAATGAAAGAGTGTGAACTATATGTGGAGATGTCCAATCTTTTAAATTGGGCAAAATTAGATTTGAGCCCAAGTGGTTTATTTCAGTATTAGGAAATATTAAGTGAATTCTCAGGTGGGGTAGATCTGTACTGTTTATCTCCATCATTAGTAAATGTGAAAACTTTTATGTGGTTTTGGATTAAATTGTAATTATAATCTTTAAAAAAAGAACAATTTATTAATAATTACACAGACTTTTCTTGTGGTTTCTAATTAATGTAAAGATCTTCTCTATAATTTTTGAAATTATGTTGCAGCTCAAACTAATTTTAAAATATAACCACAGTACCCCCAATTTTTAATTTTCGTTAATCAATACCTTTCGGCACCTATTAATGGAAGTGAGGATAAGATATGTTGGGCCTATAATTTCTCTCTTAGGTATTTTCAATCGTGTGTGACAAAAATATAATATTTTAATATAATTTTCATATATTTTATATTTATGAGTCTGAGTGTTCTTCTGTGAAACCTTCCTAGAATGATCAAGTATTCAAGTTTAGTATAAATATTGAAGCTAAAAGTACAAGCTAAATATGATCAAATATTTGCATTGGAATGTTTCATTATGTAAGTTTTTCATATTTGGATTTGGAAAGTTTGACTATGCAGAAATTATGAAAAAGAAAATGATTTTTTGCGTAAAAATCACTATACGTGGGATTCCTAAAACTGTGCTTGAGAGAAGTTAGAGAAAATATTGAGTTCCATCTTCTCTCTCAATGGGTTTTATCATAAATTCATTGAATCAGATTGAAGCTCCTTAAGACATACTCAAAGGCGGGTAAATCTAAGTTCAATTCGCGAAAAAATTCGGAGGTGTTAAAGAATCAACACTCAATCATCTATTGAAGCATAGATTATGGACTTGGTCGGTACAATGACAAGTTCAAGAATTTAAAACTTAAGGTGCATGAATTCGGTTCAATTGGGTTTGTAAGTTGTAACTAGTATTTTGCAAAGTAAATTGGTTAGTTAGATTTAGTCCGTCATTTTTTTCTTCCTTTGGGATTTTCCAAGTAAAACAATTGTGCGTATCTTTTTATGTGCTTGATTTATTTTTATTACATGCAATCATATTTGTTCCGATCTTTTACACAATGAATCAACTCAGATTTTTTATTTTATAATATTATATATAGTAATACCTGGGCTGTGGCCTTGATAATTGTTTCTCTTTTGTGCCCTTCAAGCAACTCTTCTTCTGGGAACAAAGATAGCATCACATCCATGAAATCTGTTTCTTCACCTTTTAGCTGTCCATTTGGCCTTCTCTGAATGTGTTCTTCCAACCACATGCTCATGAAGTAGTCCATTTCCTTAGCCGTTCGTTTCATGGCCCTCAAACGCCCTTGCAAATCCAACCACTCCAAACGCGGTATTACGTCGGATACC
>CM018909.1:12093109-12095609 GCA_009663005.1 Actinidia chinensis | reverse complement strand
GTATATATGTTTCAACTAGAAGATTCACGGATATTTAAGAGAAAAATGCTGACTTTATATGGCATAGCTCAGTACGTGCCTTGACACCTAGCTATCTTGTCATTGGACAGACTATGGCTCGAGCGTGCTTGTACGCGCCGACCTTGTGTCAGTGAGTAGGCGGCTGACCCATCCACGCTCATAAAGCCTTACTGGTACCTGTCTTCAAATGCCAACGTCTCCATCTAGGCATGGGGTTGTCAAAGAAATTCGTCCGTGTAGTTACATTATGTCCCTTACATGTTTTTAGGATCGCTGTCAGCCATTACTACTCGCCCAAACTACGACGCGTTACTCCACCCGACTTACTGATAATAAAGTCAGAAATCTAGCGGCCTTAGCTCGAACAGTGTCTATATTTCATGGGTCCAACCGAGTTCCCGGCGTAAGCCACCAAGCTTGCTTCGTAGTGGTGGTTCTATGACAGGCCCACCCTAACAAAGCCAGAATTTCCTATTGTATATTGTTAATCCTTACACCCAACTCACCTCCGAACTATTAGCAAAAACAAATTGTGTTATCTCATTAGCTATTCATGATGGTGTCACTCATTATGAATCAACAATGTTAGTTATTAACAAATGTGATGTTAATTATGAATATAGTGAAGGTAAAAAAATCAATTAATGTGGGCTTTTTTTCAAATTAAAGTGGATTCTAATTGAGTATGAGAAATAAATTTTAACTAGGATCTAGAATTAGAATTTTATAATAAAATTGGTATGTTGAAACTTATCCCGAATCTACTGCTGGGGATTTGAATTATTTACCTTGTTAAATTTGATAAGATGATCATTCATCTGAAAAATCATATCATATCCGATATCGGTAGCATGCATATATTATCGGATCAATTTTGTTTTTGGAATGAAAAGTAAGACTTTTTAAAATAGCTAGTCCGATTTTTTTAAGACAATTTAGTGAACTATTATGTAAGAACATGATATTTTTTATTAAATTTAGAATTTAGTTAGATTGAGCACTAAAAGATGTTGGATCGACCATCTCCATGATTGAGTAGTTAAATGATTATTTAGAAATTAATTTTGGCAAAAAACTGTATCAAATAATGTTATTAAAAATGCTGGTCAATTACACCGATGATATAGATTTCATTTTTGGGAAAATAAAATACAACAACAAAAAAAAAGGAGTTTAGGATTACACGGGTCAGGTCAGAGTTCGGGGGTCCTCTCTGTACCCATACCCAAAATTCGATGGGTATGAATTATGGCTACTAAACCCAAAACCAATTGGAGATCAGTACTTCGGATATATCTCAATACTCAAATCTTTAAAAAAAATATAATATTTCAATCCTCAAAAGGCAAAATTATTTATTCATATATTAAATTTTAACTATTTCTAAAAAAACACATATAATATAAGACACAATATTTTTACATCTCTTCTAAACTATGTTTCACTATCTAAGGTTGGAGCATTTACTTATCCAATACCTAAAATTTCACTTGAAATTTTTGTTTTAATAAAAAATATCACTTCCTTCTTCTCAAAAGTGTGGGGCCCACATAAGTTTGATCAATGGCCAAAAAATCTCTCAAGCTTTGTATCTTTTTTACCCTTAGATCATTTTTAGTGGGACTTCATCAATAAATACTAAAAAACACTATTTTTTATTTTTTTCTCATTTCTCCCAACTAGTAACTAATTTTAAAATTATATACTTTCTAATTTTTCTCCATTTTGTACATGTTCTCTTTATATATTCCCATGCAATGTATCTCTATCTAACGTTTGTTCTATCTATTTTTTACGTTGGTACAGCTCTAACGAGTACGCTTAGAGGTGGTCTTTCTCTTGGCGTAGTGTTCGTGGGTATGGGCAATTACTAGTTTTAAATATTCACATCTTTACCTCTCAAAAACTACTAATTGACTAATTTTATCTATCACATTTTTCATCATCCTAATTATCTTAATTTATATATCTACATACATCCCACCATAAAGATTTTTGGGTAGAGTTCGATTGGGTTCTGGTATTCGGACATGGAGATAATTAAATCATACCTGACCATATCTGACCAGTATTTCACACCTCTTACATACCCTCTGCCTCCATTGCAAAAAAAATCCGATAAAACCCACACTCAAACGGCCCATTCGGATGACTCAATCGACTTGACAGAATTGACATCCCTATAAGAGACCCTAGCTAAAAAATTAAACGTATAATTTTAATTATAACAAATCCAAAGTTGAGAATTTTGATCAGGTTTTCTAATTATTGTCCGGCTCGTTAGATTCCATTTACTTGTGATTAACATAAAACTAACTGGTTTCTCTGTAAAAAATTTAAAAAATAATATCGTCGACATTAAATTTCCTTCCTTTTTAAAGCCCTAATCGATTCGATTCGCTATCAAACTTAAAAATTGGTCCAGATTCAATTTGTTAGAATTGAAACTATACAATTTACTTTATTGGTGAGGTTAATT
>CM018909.1:12089928-12093009 GCA_009663005.1 Actinidia chinensis | reverse complement strand
TACAAAAAAATCAAAATTAACCTCACCAATAAATTAATTTTATAGTTCAATATAAACAAATTGAATTCTGCAATTTAAGTTTGAATATCGAATCGAATCGATTAGGGCTTTAATAAAAAGGAAGGAAAAATTAATGTTTTATCGAACGATATTATTTTTTAAATTTTTTACAGAGAAACCAGTTAGTTTTATGTTAATCACAAGTAAATGGAATCTAACGAGCCGGACAATAATTAGAAAACCTGATCAAAATTCTCAACTTTGGATTTGTTATAATTAAAATTATACGTTTAATTTTTTAGCTAGGGTCTCTTATAGGGATGTCAATTCTGTCAAGTCGATTGAGTCATCCGAATGGGCCGTTTGAGTGTGGGTTTTATCGGATTTTTTTGCAATGGAGGCAGAGGGTATGTAAGAGGTGTGAAATACTGGTCAGATATGGTCAGGTATGATTTAATTATCTCCATGTCCGAATACCAGAACCCAATCGAACTCTACCCAAAAATCTTTATGGTGGGATGTATGTAGATATATAAATTAAGATAATTAGGATGATGAAAATGTGATAGATAAAATTAGTCAATTAGTAGTTTTTGAGAGGTAAAGATGTGAATATTTAAAACTAGTAATTGCCCATACCCACGAACACTACGCCAAGAGAAAGACCACCTCTAAGCGTACTCGTTAGAGCTGTACCAACGTAAAAAATAGATAGAACAAACGTTAGATAGAGATACATTGCATGGGAATATATAAAGAGAACATGTACAAAATGGAGAAAAATTAGAAAGTATATAATTTTAAAATTAGTTACTAGTTGGGAGAAATGAGAAAAAAATAAAAAATAGTGTTTTTTAGTATTTATTGATGAAGTCCCACTAAAAAATGATCTAAGGGTAAAAAAGATACAAAGCTTGAGAGATTTTTGGCCATTGATCAAACTTATGTGGGCCCCACACTTTTGAGAAGAAGGAAGTGATATTTTTTATTAAAACAAAAATTTCAAGTGAAATTTTAGGTATTGGATAAGTAAATGCTCCAACCTTAGATAGTGAAACATAGTTTAGAAGAGATGTAAAAATATTGTGTCTTATATTATATGTGTTTTTTTAGAAATAGTTAAAATTTAATATATGAATAAATAATTTTGCCTTTTGAGGATTGAAATATTATATTTTTTTTAAAGATTTGAGTATTGAGATATATCCGAAGTACTGATCTCCAATTGGTTTTGGGTTTAGTAGCCATAATTCATACCCATCGAATTTTGGGTATGGGTACAGAGAGGACCCCCGAACTCTGACCTGACCCGTGTAATCCTAAACTCCTTTTTTTTTGTTGTTGTATTTTATTTTCCCAAAAATGAAATCTATATCATCGGTGTAATTGACCAGCATTTTTAATAACATTATTTGATACAGTTTTTTTGCCAAAATTAATTTCTAAATAATCATTTAACTACTCAATCATGGAGATGGTCGATCCAACATCTTTTAGTGCTCAATCTAACTAAATTCTAAATTTAATAAAAAATATCATGTTCTTACATAATAGTTCACTAAATTGTCTTAAAAAAATCGGACTAGCTATTTTAAAAAGTCTTACTTTTCATTCCAAAAACAAAATTGATCCGATAATATATGCATGCTACCGATATCGGATATGATATGATTTTTCAGATGAATGATCATCTTATCAAATTTAACAAGGTAAATAATTCAAATCCCCAGCAGTAGATTCGGGATAAGTTTCAACATACCAATTTTATTATAAATTCTAATTCTAGATCCTAGTTAAAATTTATTTCTCATACTCAATTAGAATCCACTTTAATTTGAAAAAAAGCCCACATTAATTGATTTTTTTACCTTCACTATATTCATAATTAACATCACATTTGTTAATAACTAACATTGTTGATTCATAATGAGTGACACCATCATGAATAGCTAATGAGATAACACAATTTGTTTTTGCTAATAGTTCGGAGGTGAGTTGGGTGTAAGGATTAACAATATACAATAGGAAATTCTGGCTTTGTTAGGGTGGGCCTGTCATAGAACCACCACTACGAAGCAAGCTTGGTGGCTTACGCCGGGAACTCGGTTGGACCCATGAAATATAGACACTGTTCGAGCTAAGGCCGCTAGATTTCTGACTTTATTATCAGTAAGTCGGGTGGAGTAACGCGTCGTAGTTTGGGCGAGTAGTAATGGCTGACAGCGATCCTAAAAACATGTAAGGGACATAATGTAACTACACGGACGAATTTCTTTGACAACCCCATGCCTAGATGGAGACGTTGGCATTTGAAGACAGGTACCAGTAAGGCTTTATGAGCGTGGATGGGTCAGCCGCCTACTCACTGACACAAGGTCGGCGCGTACAAGCACGCTCGAGCCATAGTCTGTCCAATGACAAGATAGCTAGGTGTCAAGGCACGTACTGAGCTATGCCATATAAAGTCAGCATTTTTCTCTTAAATATCCGTGAATCTTCTAGTTGAAACATATATACACATTCTCTTCCTCTTTCTAACTTTTCAGTTATCAAACTTGATCATCAGAGAGCCATGTTCAGAAATAGCCTCCAAAGGCTATCTCAGTTTTTTATGGTGCAACTAGGCACTCTTGATTGTGATTAACTGACAACAATTTTGTTCTGCGCAGAACCGTCGTAGGTGTCTATCCTTGATTCCTTTCTCTCATCTCATTAAATCATACCCCACAATTTGTGCAACCAAGCACGCAGGCTGATCAGACCAGAATGCGTTAGTCCAAATAGTATAGTGAAAGGACAACTTAGATAAAGAAAAAAGCTAGGCAAGATCAGAGTGCCCCGAACTGAAAGAGGAGAGAGAAAAATCCAATTCACATCACCTCAGCAAACATGACCCAAACTCATGGCGAATGGATGGACAATTGTTAGGGGATAAAATATACAACTATGGATTATGGCCTTGCTAGGGCGGGGCGCTACCACAGCCACCACTACGAAGCAAGCTGGGGCTCTACGCGAAGCTCCGTCGAGACACCATCGGAATACAAAACATATCAGAGCTAAGACCGTTAGTGATCCTAA
>CM018909.1:12074928-12082428 GCA_009663005.1 Actinidia chinensis | reverse complement strand
GTCAAATATCTTTCTCGACGTTTCTATCTTATTGTTTTTGACATTGTAAGTCTAATGAGTACAACTTAAGAGTGATTTTTTTTTATATGTACCCGTAGGCCGGACAATTTACTAGTTAATTTATAATATATTGGTTCATTTGATTACGGTCGTTTCCCGTGTTGTCACGGTTGAGTGCCAACTTGTCATTTTTTTTTCAAGTCTTCAAACAGGCTGCAACAGTATTTTACCTTTTTTCTTTCGTAAGCTTTATAAAAGTTTATAACGGGGATTTCGACGACCGTCTGGCCTTAGGGTCCTTTTCGCACATGGTTTTGTAGATCTATATCGATAACAGATGGGTAGCCACATTAAAAGTCTCTTGGTTTAAATTATTATACGTTTAGAACACTCATTCATTGATCAATACCCGAGAGAATCAATTTCCTCAAGTCACTCAAGAAATTTTCTAAACCGATTTGATCGATTTGATCGGCTTAAAAATATGCAAACGATGAACTTTTAAGGCAAATTAGACTGACTCGGCAATAAGTCACCGTTTGTTTAAAAGCTATTTTTTTTTTTTTTAAATTTGCTTTTTCAAAAATGCAAATTTAAATTTTTTAATTTTTTTTGCTTTTGGAGCTTTACTTTTTATCTAAAACTAAGCAAAAAAAATAAAAATAAAAAATTAAACAAGTCAATAATTCTAATTATTATTTTTTATTTTTAAAAAAAAAAAAAACTTGTGCCAAACAGAGCCTAAAATTTAGAATTACATTTTATTTTTCTCCCTCGTTTAGTTAACCATTGAGTGGACTTATATTTTTTGGTGATGTCAGCAACAGAATTTTAGAATGGGAAGTATACAATTCCAAATCTTCCACAAAATCAGATCTGATACTACCTAGCTCCCACATCATATCATATTACCCAGTTCCACATCGATCTAAAAAATAATTTAAGATGTGGAGTATACAATATAATAAAAATAATTCTAACTTCGATAACGTTTCATCAACAACCCAAATTAAACAATAATGAATCAATAGAACTCACAAGATCTCATACTCAGTCCTATTTAATATACAGACTAGTGATCGGTCTCCCCATTTTATTAACCAAGGCTATCAGGCTTATTTCGGACTTTGATCAAATTATTGATGAGTTCATTCACTTAATGGCACCAACTAGTTTCAATAGCACTTTACAACCACTCATACGACTAGTACAAATTACAATTTCCCAATGCCTAAAAGTTTGATAAATAAATAACACTATCCAAAAGGGAACTATGAATAGGTAATAATAATGAAAGTACTCTGAAGATTTAGAGCAATTCGTAATACATCCGCTTTTACCTTAAATCAAGATGTTTAGAGCTCAAGTCATGAACATCAACAAAATTTTATTTAATATCGGATATTATCTAACTACTAACTTCACATCTCTAACCACAGACACACAAGTCTCTCGTTCTAAATTGTTCCCTCCTCGCCTTTGTTTAAAATAGAACCAAACCTTAGTTCGCCAACACTACGGATTTAATCTTTACGATGTGTTTTGATATAACTGAATTTATTTTAAAATTGCTAATTTAAAAGTAAAAATAAAAAACTCTAAAATAGAGCCTTCAAAAATTAATTATTTTATTTATTTTTTTATGTTATTTTTTGACTCCAACATAGAAATAAAGCAGAACCAAAAGTTATGTCAACTATTCTAACATAACTTTCAACAAAACTGCTTATAAGTTCTTTCAATCATGCCTATGTACTGCTATTAAGAAATAGGTTTTGAAACTAAATTGTTCACCTGTGGTCCCTCATCTTTTAAAGGAATACTCTAAAAGTTTTTTGTAATTACAATAACCCCCACTCTAATTACAATAACATAAACAATCATTTATTAATATCGTTTTTTAAAAAACATACATAAGAATTAAAAAAAATCATAATATCCTTACATATACAGATACCTTTATATATATGCACTAACGATTATAATATATATTACCCACCCACAAGAAATTTGTTAAATTTCTAAGGATAAATCAAATGTGATGAGGGTAAAGTTATTTTATTTTATAAGGTGAATTGTCCAATGAGAATCATCTATCTTCATTTTAAAACACTAACTTGTAGCCCTCAATAAGGGGCTTATTAGACTTTGTTTCCTTCAAGTATTGATTGATCAATTTATGATTGTTCTATTGATTTTGATTGGCTTAAAAAACTTAATTCAATTTTTTTTATTATATTAACCATCACCACGAAGAACCCCGTCTAATTAATGATAATAATGACGTAATGAAGATATTTTATTTTATTTTATTAGGTGATTGTCAAATAGAATAATTTTTTCATTTTAAAACACTATTGATACCCCCATAAAATAGGGGATTAATTAAACTTTGTTTCCTTAAAGTATTGACCAATTCAGTCACTTTGACCCTTAAACAATATATTTTTTTCACATTTGTCCTTCACTCATTGAATTGATTGTAATTAAGATTAATCACTAATATCCGTTCAATTCTATTTGGAAGATGTGGAACCATACCAAAAACCATACCGGACAACTAATATCCAATAACCAACCTACCCAAATTCTATCCCAAGCTTTCCTCCCCTTCCCCCCCACTTGATACCGAAGATCTAAAACCTACCCAAACCCAAACGCAACATATTCTTCCTCCCTACCGAATATTCTGTTAAAAATAATTCAGTAAATTTCTGAATTTATAAGTGAAAAATAATTATATATAAACAGACATTGTAAATAAACAGAAATTTAAACAGAAAAAGATCGGGCCAGTGTTCAACACTGTCTCCTTAGGACAGATTCCCCTGTCACTGGTGCTTATGGGCTGGTTGGCATCTGTCTCCCAGAATGCAACTCTTTCATGCACAGAGTTAGCGGCGAATTTTCTGTGGTGCTCGGCGAACCAGAAAGCAGTCTCTCTCTTACGAATGACCTCATGAAAGCTAAGGTACAATGTGACTCACTTTGTCTATAACTCCCTCTTGGTGCTCCAAATACTCATTTTTTGTTAATGTAGCTGGAGTATATTAATGCTTTAAAATATTACCCGAGGGAAAGTATCCGATGTGGACGTCCACTTTTTTTCCATATCAATGTAACAACTTTGTGAACTTTTCTCATTCAACCTTTTAATTGTTGAGCAAATAAATACACTACGATTATCTACTCGCGAAGGAGATCCATCCCCACCACATGGTTCATAACTTTACTTCGATCACCGGGACTCACCCATAAAATTAGATCAAACTCAGCTCAAACTTTAACTTTTTTTCCAACATATTCAACTCTCATATCTGCCCCACCTCCTCCCTAAACCTTCACCTTCACCCTCACCTAACACACCACCACCACAAGCACACAACCAAACCTGGCAAGCATACACACATACATACAGTAAACTTCCACTGACACTGGATTTGAAAGTCGTGCTACTGCTGGAGTCGAAAGCTAACACTGGCATGGAATTCGTAAGTTGCCACCACTGCAGTTGCAGTCACACAGATGTGGAATCGCAATTGCAGTCAAACAACAAGGCAATTGTGTGTGTATCCGCATGTGTGCACCATGTCCTGATGCGATGGTAATGTTAGTGGTGGTGCTAAAGGAATGGTGGGGGATTTAGGTATTGGGAGGATGATTTTGGATTTTGTGTAGATCTGGTGGGTTTTAAGTAGTAAGTTTGGGGTGTAAGATTTGGAGCCCATGTTGAGGTGGTGGTTGGTAGCGTTGGCGGTGCAAAGTAGTGGTTGGGGGAGGTTAGGTTAAGGTTTGGAAGTAGAGGGTTTTGGGTTAGAGTTAAGTTTTGGATTGCCACACTCCGTGCTATTCGCGGATTCGGCCCTACCAGGTGTCACACCTCATTTTTTGTAGAGAATTCGACGAGGTTAGTAATTGAACTCGATAGCCAATCACTCTAGAAGGTTAAGGGCCAATGTGAAAAAGTTTATTTATTGAGGGATAAAGTGAGAACCAATGATATTCTATAAAGGCAGTGTAATTAACCAAAACACATACTCAAAATTAAAATAAATAATACAACAACGCATTCTATTTAACATATTGAGAGGGTTGACAAAGACATACAAACTCCCCGTCTATATAACCCCCGCCATTAATAAAAATGACCTATATAATTCCATTCCGCCTTCAATCCCTCATCTCTCTTTTCTCTCCATGGTTTGATACACTAGCTCAAAAATCGGAACATACTTTTAGCCTTAGTTTTACTTCGTTACTTGTGGAGGTAATTACCAACAACAATATAGTCCCTTCCGCAAGGGTGTGCAAGCCCGCACACCAATGGTGCCTGGCCCATTATCGGACACCTCCCTCTTCTTGGGGGCCCAACTCCAGTTTTTCGGGCTCTTGCGGCTTTGGCCGATAAACACGGCCCGATATTCAGAATTCAACTCGGCATGCACCATGCCATTGTTGTTAGTAGCAAGGAAGCAATCAAAGATTGCTTCGCTACTAACGACATCGTGTTTATGACCCGCCTTGAATCTGCCACGATGAAATATATGGGTTACGACGGGGCTTTTTTCGCGTTAGGCCCGTCTGGATCGTACTGGCACAAGATGCGCAAAATAACCACAAATGAACTACTAAGTAATAGCCGCTTGGAGTCATTGAAGTATGTCCGTGACTCCGAGGTCGATTCGTGCATTGGAGAGTTGTATTCACGCTGCAAGGGAAGTCGAACAATAGTTGACATGAGCAAGTGGTTCAAACGTGTCACTATCAACTTGATGCTCCAAATGATTGCAGGTAGTGGCGTAGTTACAAATTCATTCGGTAGTGTCACTATCAACTTTATTCTTATTCTTAGGTCTCAAGTTCAAAATCTCTTATCTCTAATTAATTATTGACTTAGACAGTCAATTCAAACGGAGATTTACCCTCATTTTATTCGAGTTTCTTCTAATGGATAGTGATATTAGTTCTAAAAATTAGTCAATTCTTTATCCGCATACCAATTATCAAAATAATATGATATTTTTGTTTCTACAAATCTATTTAATCTTTGGCGTGAAATATTTCAATATTACATATTTGTAACTAGTAATTGTCCGTGCTCATGGGTACTACGTAAAAAAAAAAAAAACTCTTAGTCGTACTCGTTAGAGTTTGACAATCTAAAAAATAAATAAGATATAAATGTCAGATAAAAGATACATTTCATACATTTATGAATAGATACATTGCTACATAATGGAGAACAAATTAAAAACTATAATAATTTTATTTTTTTTGCTAATTTAGGAGAAATGAGGGAGAAAAAAATGAATATTTTAGTTTTTTTGTGTGGGTCATACTAAAATATTAATCCAATGGATAAAATATATGCTTAACTTTAAAGATTTTTGGTTATTGAATCATAACTTATGTGGGATTCACACTTTTGAAAAGAAAAAAGTGATAGTTTTTTTGGGAGGATGAATAGTATTAAGTGAAATTTCAATCGTTGAATTAATTTAAATAAATTTTAATCATATATAAAAGAAATTAGATTTGAATTCAACTGATCGATTTGTGTTTTATATATTAGATAAACATTAATAAAACTAATCTAACGTAACGACCTTAGGGAAAATGTACACTTTAATTCATGGTTTTTCATGATTATAATTTTCTTGACTTGTCAATCAGTCTACCTGAAAAATTTATCGTATGTTATGTAGGTACTTTTTCGACAAATTTCACTCAGGGCGTGTTTTTTTTGGGAGATAAGAATGTCGGATTGGATCTATAATTATGTGAGATTATTATATGATGTTTGTTAACTCTCTTTGAGCTTTGATATGTTAATATGATAGATTGTAATCCATCAAATTGACCGAATTTATAATACCCCCCTTATTAAAATGCAGGGGTATGAATTATGCATGAAAATTACCAAAATACCATAAATATCAAAATTACTAAAATAAGACATTATATTTATCCAAATATTTTATCTTAAATACGATTTTTTTTTTGGTGCAATGATCATGTATATATAAAGCCAGTATTTGTCAAATTTATCACTTTAAAATATAAATTTTTAATTTAATTCTCATTTAATTTTTAAAATTAAAAAAAATAATAAAGTCTTATTTAAAAAAGTTATTTTAATGAGGGGTCAACAAGGTTAAAATAAATCTGTTTTTAAAAAATACCCTAAGGATAAAAAAAAAAATATTAGATTAATCATCTTTCGAAATATGTTTTGTCTTACTAATTTTTTTTTTGAAGAAAAAAGTAAAAAAAAATATCTTAAGGAATTACATGATACATAAAATTAAAAATTTGGTATAAACATATATAAACACCATTTTAGTATCATAATCTCATGTACATATCACATAATTATACTTGCGTGAGTATAATATTTTAACAAAACGAGTTTAACTTACATATGATTTTAATTAAAATAAATTCATTTTTTATATTTAAAATAAATTCCCCTTTAATAACACAGATTTTACTATTAGTATATTTATTATATGGAATTATATGACAAATTAGAAAATAATCATTTTAAATTAGAAAATCATTTAAAGAGATTATTATTTTAAAATTATGATCTGAGAACAATCATGAAAAATATGAATAAAAGTGTTTAATTCAACACCTATATCCATTGTAAAAAAACCAAGTACATATTGAGATTTCACAGGATTAATAATCCGACTTAGTCCAACTAGATTTGTTATCCAACTTTAAATCCGACTGGATTTTTAATCCGCCAAATTTAATCTCCAAAACAAATATGGCTTTTTTACAGCAATTTTTGCTTTTTTTTCTTTTAAATCTGCGGCATTTGTCAGACCTCCTTGTGTTGAGCAGGGAAGCGATATGCTGAGCGGCGACGGGATGAGAACGAGGAGTCGAAAGCGTTCCGAAGGGCACTTAAGAATTTGATTTAAACTTGGCGGCGGTTTTCGAGGTACAGACGTAATACGCGTTTGAGTGGGTTTGGATTTGCAAGGGCGTTTGGGGCCATGAAACGAACGGCTAAGGAAATGGACTACTTCAGAGCATGTGGTTGCGAAGAGCACATTCAGAGAAGGCCAAGATGGACAGCAAAAGGTGTGAGAAACAGATTTCATGGATGTGATGTTATGCGTTGTTCCCAGAAGAAGAGTTGCTTGAAGGGCACAAAAGAGAAAACCATGATCAAGGCCACAGCCCAGGTATTATATATATAATATATAAATAAAAAATATGAGTTGATTTATTTGAAAAAGATCGGAACAAATATGATTGCATGTAATAAAAATAAATCAAGCACATAAAAAGATACGCACAATTGTTTTACTTGGAAAATCCCAAAGGAAGGAAAAAATGACGGACTAAATCTAACTAACCAATTTACTTTGCAAAATACATGTTACATCTTACAAATTCAACTGAACCGATTCATGCACTAGTTTTAAATCTTGAACTTGTGGGTGTACTCATTGTACATAGGTATGCAAAAATACTCACCCGACC
>CM018909.1:12052428-12054928 GCA_009663005.1 Actinidia chinensis | reverse complement strand
GCTGGAGAGTTTAGATCAAATTTAATTTCTTCCATAATCCAATAGTTTCTCTTTCATGTCTATGCAAGTCTCAGCTAATTTTACTCATGAATGAATCCAGCTAAGGTGGTGTTTGGGTCATGGATTTGTGCTGAGAATTTGCTGATAGAAATGAAAAGAGAAAAAAAAATCAAGTAATTTTTTTTATCTTCAGCGTATTTTTTTAAAATAAAATATTTTTTTATATTTTTAGAATTCTCTTGTTAAGGTGAATAATTAACGATTTTACACTTTTTTTGCTTTTTTTTTGGTTTTTATTCAATTTTTTTTTGTCATTTGATCAAAATTTTATACTTTTTGATGGTTTTGACAAGAAAAGTCTGAAAATATAAAAAAATTATCTAATTTAAAAAAAAAGTTTACTAAATACCAAAAAAACACTATTTTAGAAAAAAAATATAAAATTTATTTTTTTAAACAAAATGCCTCTTAATAGGGTCGTAGTGAATTTTTTTAATTATTTAATTAAAAAATTATACTTTAACGATTCACCTTAATGAGAAGACTATGAAAATATAAAAATTAATTTTTAATTTATAAATTTGGCTAAATAATGAATTGTGTCCTTAACAACACATTTTTCACAAGACTCTAACACCCTGTTTGGGGCGGAGGGAGATGGTCCCGATTGGGCCCCTCTCCCGATGTGGTTCTTCCCTCCTCTCTCCATCTCCCTGGGTTTGGCCTTCTCATGTTTGTGTCCCTGATTTCTTCGGCGGATGGCTTCCAAATTCATCCCAGCCGGATATATCACTGACAGAAATCGGGGTTACCCCGTCCGTGGTCACGCGGACCACCGCGTGGTGGTTAAGTCGGTTTTTGTGCCCCCGTTTTTTTGTTGGGTTAACTTTTTCTAACCAAAAACACAAAATTGTCGAGAAAATTCAATCAATTAGACGATAATAGAGAAGGATGGTTTGAATCGTGCACTAGTTGGTAGATGAAAGGGGTGGAAAAATCCAAGAACAATAAACCGAGGAGGATATTTTTTAAGGAATTTTCACAAGAATAAAAACTTACCAAAGAGGGAGCCGAGGTGGGAGGTCATCAGGTGAGCATAGAAACGACTTCATCAACATCGTTTTATCACAGAGAGAAGAGCGTTTCTTCATGTTTTCGTTTATCAGAGAGAGAGAAGAGAGAGGCGTTCCTTTCTTTTCTTTGAGAGAGGAGTGTGGGCTTGGACCTTGGCTATTTTGCTGATGAAGAAAAAAAGAAAGGCAGGAGGAAACTGCCAGGAAGTTTCCCACAGGGCAAGGGCCCTCTAAATGCTATTTGCCTTTCATTTCTAAACCCATAAAAAAATTGTAATTTATATTAATTTTTTAATTTAAATTAAAATTTTTAAGAGAACACTTAAAGTGTATTTAATTATTAACTTTTAAAATTTAATTATTTAAAAAAAAAACACATAATTGTATTTACTTGGATACTTCACACCCAAAAAAATCAATAATGTATTGTTTAAATTATATATAATATTTTAATTTTTAAATTTTATTTTAATCATCTAAATTTAATTAATACATATTTTACCTACTTAAAAAAACGAATTATATTTAATATAACAACTATTAATAAGTGGGGTAATTTGTGTCTTTTTACATCTTTCACATCATATCCAATATCTAAATCACCTTCTTCAAAATACATCCAAACACCAAACTCAAATCACCCTTCTTAAAAAAGGTGGGACCTTTATAAATCCTCCTCCCTCATTCAAATCCCTCCTCAAATCCTCCCTCATTTTAAATCCACCAAAATCATCTCCTGCTGCCAAACGGGCCGTAAAACTCTATCAAACACAAAGTTGGGACTTGTCCGTGGGATTCTCTGCATCCCAAATGGTCATCATTATTTTGGTTTTCTCAATCCTTTCATGTTTCTATCTTTTTTATCAAATAATTCCAAGCCTTTCATGACTATATTCCCACGTTGGCTTGTGTTCTTGTTGCCTCCTAATCCCAGTTCCTTATAGTTGGAGATGTCACTCTCATTCTCTTGATGTTACCAACCAGACATTGCTTCTCTAACACTACACTTGCTTGCATGATTTTCTCATCCCCAAGTGTCTGGTTTTTAAGATTATATCCAAACGTTTCGCTTCTTTTTCTTTTTCTTTTTTGTTTTCCTTTTCTTTTTTCCTTTTCTTTTTTTCTTGGTTAGTAATTTTTACAATTTTATTTTCTCTAAGGCTCCGTTTGGTAATACTTAAAAACCAACCTTTTTTTTAAACTTGCTACTAAAAAGCCAAGATTTTTTAGTTTTTTTGCTTTCATGATTTTACTTTAGCTAAAATTAAATAAAAAAACAAAAAAACAAAAACAAAAAAATCAACTCTAATTAGCTTTTTTGCTTATTTTAAACAAAAAAGCCAGAAAAAAACTAAAAAAACTGATGTCAAACAGAGCCTAAGTCTTTATATAATAGGGGGAATTTACCAAAATGTTATAACCTAAAT